>JAYMSW010001636.1:0-15804 GCA_036897725.1 Erodium texanum | reverse complement strand
TATGGATAGCTGCGTGATTGTCACAGAAAAGTGGAACTACCTCGATCTGGTGAACTTGTAAGTCAGTGAGGAGTTGCCGAATCCAGACTATTTCTCGACTAGTTGCCGCCATGGCTCTATATTCAGCTTCTACCGAGGAACATGAGACCACAATCTGCTATTTTGATTGTTATATGACAGGTGATGAGCTAAGGAAAAAAAATGTAACCAGTGGTGGATTTTCGAGTGTCTAGACATCCTGGCCAATCGGCATCGCAGTATGCTCGCAATGTAAGTGTACTCTTAGTTGAGAAGAACAAGCCTTGTCCTGGACTGCTCTTGAGATATCAAAGAATATGAAAGGCAACATCTAGGTGAGGTTGGGGAGGCACATGCATAAATTGACTCAAAATGTGCACTGCGTAACTGATTTTAGGTGGAGTAATGGTAAGCTTCAATGATCGTCCTATCAAACGACGATATTTCCCGCTATCTTCGCATGGGGGTCCTTCGTCCACTGTGTGTTGGTGTCGGTGTTGTTATGGAAGTGGCAAAGTGCTAGCTTACAACCTATGAAAGCACTATTGGCCAAAATGTCAAGTGTATACTTTCATTGTGAAAGAATAATACTGGAGGGAAAACGGGCCACCTCGAGTCCAAGGAAATACTTCAAGTTCCCTAAGTCCTTCATCTTAAACTGTTGGTCCAAATGCTCCTTCAGTTGTTAGATGCGTGGGGCATTTGTCCCTATGATGACTACATCATCCACATAGATGATAACGACAATGAATGGTCCGAGAGTAGTGAAAGTGAAAAGGGAGTGATCTGCAGACGATGGTTTGTAGCCAAGTCTCATGATAGACTCTATGAATTTCTTGTACCAATTGCGAGAGGCTTGCTTTAACCCATAGAGGGAGTTGTGTAGGCGACAAACTAGTTTCTCCCACTGTTTGGAGAAACCCTTTGGAACATTCATGTAGACTTCCTTTTGTGGATCCCCATGGAGTAAGGCATTGTTGACATCGAGTTGATATAAGGGCCAATTATTCGTTGCTGAAATCGTGAGAAGATATCGAACAGTGACCATCTTGACGACAGGGGTAAAAGTATCTGTGTAGTGGATGCCTTCCACTTGGGTGTAGCCTTTTGCAATGAGACGTGCCTTGTATAGTTTGATGCTCCCGTTTGGATGGTACTTCACTTTGTAAACCCATTTGAGTCTATTTCATGCTTTCCAAGAGGCGATTTCGTCAAGGTCCAAGTAGTTCCCTTCTAGTGTTGCAATCTCTCGTGCCATGACATTTCTCTAGTGCTCATGTTTGATAGCCTACTGAAAAGTTTGAGGCTCATCTACTAAAGAGATGGCCACTTGGAAGGTAGAGTGAGTGGGTTATAATTTATCGTATGAAATAAAGTGAGTGAGAGGATGTACCGCCGAGTTGATCGAAGGAGCAGCAGGTTGAGGGGTGGAATTCGACGGAACGAGAGACGAAGGCAAGATGTAATAATAGCCACTCAAGCGTGTAGATGGCATACGGAAATGCTTCGTTGGAAGAGATGGTTCTCCAATATTATTAGGTTTATCGTCTATGATTGTGTCAAGAGCCGAGTGATCCTCCATGTTCTTATGACCAGTTTCCATAGTTATGAGTCAGGGCTAGGACATAAGTATATGGTATAAATGTGAAATCAGATGATGGAGTTGATGAATGGTCAATATCTGGGGTAGGAGTTGTACACTGATCACTTGGAAGATGTTTTCCCAAGACTGAACGTATCTGGATACAATGATGGTTCAAGTCTCAAGATCATATATCCTATACCCCTTCTGTCCCTTTGAATATCCCATAAATATGTCAGTTTGTGATCTTGAGGCAAACTTGTCACGTGTTTGTTAGTGCACGTAGCAGAGACAACCAAAACCTACGAAGATGATCATATCCAGGCTTACATCCATAAAGCATCTCAAAAGGTGTCTTGTTCCCAATAACCGTGAGTGGCATCCTATTTATTAGATAAGCTGTTGTGAGTGCGCATTCTCCCTCGAATTTTATGGGGAGCTTAGCCTGGAAGCGTAGGGCTTGTGTGACTTCAAGAATAAGTCGATGCTTCCTCTCTACGACTCCACTCTGTTGAGGGGTGCTGGCACAATTGGGTTGAAATTCCATCTCGGAGCTAGAGTAATGTGCTAATAACTCATGGTGTTGAAATTCCTTTCCCCCATCAGTACAGAGACACCAAACGTGAACATTGAATTACCCGAACACCCAATTGAAAAAATGAAGTAGGTGCATCTTCACTCCCGACTTTTGCTTCATCAAATAAACCCATGTGGCCCTGCTACAATCATCAAGAATAGATAAAAAATAGTGACACCCTGAGAGGGAATGCATATCGTATGGACCCCAAATATCACAATGTATTATTTCAAAGATACAAGTAGTTTTATTTGTGTGAATAGGAAAAGCCAACCGAGTCTGTTTTGCCCTACAACAAGCATCACATAGAGCCAATCCAGGTTTACTAAAATTCAAAGACAATTTAGGAATTAAAGATAAGCGGGAAATCAGCATGTGTCCCAATCGCCAATGCTATAACTGAGTATCGTTGGTACCATGAGTCAATAGTGCCCTTCCTACCACAGTAGGTTCCCAATAATAAAACCTATCTTGTACCGTACCCGCTCCAGTCAGATTCCTTGAGTGTAAGTCCTATATCATACAAAAATCCGAATAGAAAATGAGTGCACAATTGAGGTCACAGGTTATTTTATTGACTGACATTAAATTAAAATGGAACTGCACGTACACAATCAAGTGTTAATAATGAGTTAAGGGTCACTTGACCAACGGCTTTTACAGGAGCACCCTCCCTATTAGGCATCTCAACGGGAAAAAATTGAATTTGATTCCAAATATTAGACAATAAATTTTCATTATGATTGATGTGGTTTGATGCTCCAAAATCAATAACCCATGCAATAATAAGGGATTACCAGTATTATTTGGACCTTGATTATTGATAGAAATATCGGTGAAAGAACTTGTTGTCTTGGGTATGCCCAAAAGATCTATTAGATGTGCCTGTTGGGCCTCACTGAGCTGGCCCAAAAAGTTGCTGAAGCTGGGGCCTACGCTTGAAGCTGGTTGGAGGACATAGGCTGTTGTCCATGGGCTCTATTGGGCCCGTTGGAGAGTTTCCCAAAGCCGGCCCTTGCAGTTGCAGCTGGCCACTACGACTGACCTAGGAGTGCGAGCCCATTAGGGCTGTTATGCCCTTCCCCAACAAGTCTTGATCCTGTAGAGGAAAGGGTTGAGACAACGCGTTGCGATCCGGAGAACTTGCCACCGCTGGTCTTCAATGTAACTCCACGAGAACCCACCGACACCTTTCCCCAATCCGAAGGGTAGCTGACTAATTTATAGCATTCAGCCAGGGTGTGGCCTGCCTTGCCACAATGGGAGCAGCAGCGTCTGTCTCCAGCAAGGTGAGCCGCGTCGCTAGAGGTCTCATTTTTCCAGTCGAGTATTGCGCCACAAGGGCTGTCAGTTCCAGTGTCGGAGTTCTCAGAGTGAACGCAATTCCCTGCGACTCTTCTTGGGCAGCAATGGAATAAACTCTTTCGTTTCCAGGGAGCGGGTGTACACTTAGAATCTAAGAATGAACAAAGGTGAACTCATCATCCAAACCCATTAAAAAATCGCATACTTTCTTTTCCTCTCACATTGCTTGGATTCGATCATTGACACCACATTCGCATTTTTCGCAGGTACACTTCGGGAGAGGACGAAGACCCTTTATTTCGTCCCAAAGCCCCTTTAGTTTTCCGAAGAAGGTCGACACGGATTTACGACCTTGTTGTAGCAATGCTATGGCACGACGGAGAGTGTAAACACGTGGTGTCACACCCTGAGTGAACTGTTGTTGGAAGTCCAACTAGATCTGGTGGGTTGTAATTGTGTGGACAACACCAGATTGCAATTCTTTAGATAAAGAATTAACCAACCAAGATTTCACCAACACATTGTTTTGACGCCATGGTTGTAAGTACTCGGATCCTTCTGATGATTATGATATTGTCCCATCAATGAAGCCCAATTTATTTTTGAAGAGTAGGGTATCATAGATCTTCTGTTTCCATATGTTATAGTTGTCACCAGAGTCACTTAGTGGTTGGGTGACGAAGATGAAATCGGGGTTGTCTCCTGGAGTTAGGTAGTATGGCGAGGCCGGATCACTTGTTGGTTGTATGGTAGAATCAGTTATGTTTGCAGCCATTGTTAGGCTCTCAATACCATGATGGATATTGTATCCTAATTTGATTTGTTTTGATCAATGGTATCACATATTTATACAAGTATTACAAGAGTATAAAAGGAAATAAACATATTCCTAAGAATTACAATATTTATAAAAGGGAAATATATCACTAATTGGTATGTAATTGTGTGACTGAAATCAAGGGTGATTTCAATGTGAAATCAATATCAATATCATTAATCGTTTAGTAGAATCATTTGCATACATGTTGTTTATCATTTGCATTCGTGTACCGTCGTTTGGTGTACGATTTTGACCGTTTTTTTTTAATGTTGACCTGACAGCATATTGAGACAACTCTTCATCTGTTTAGGATGTGCCACCATTTCCATAGAGGGTGTTATAAAAGCATCTACACTGGTGGGACGGATGGGTCGTTCCGAAGTCGACCCAAGCCCGTTTGACCACCACTATGGGCACAATGAGGATAGCTTGATTCACGCACGACCCACTTTGGGTCAAACCATGCTTCGACCCAAAAAGTGAGTCTAACCCAAAACTTCTACCAATAATGTTGCGCCATGTGTTGCCCCCATTCAAGCTACATGAGAAAAGGAAGAAGAGTGATTGTTTAATTGCTAAATAAATACTAATTCATCATAAATGATACATATATGATAATTAGTCATAAATGAAAAATAAATGTTAATTAATCATAAGTTAGTCCTAAATGTTAAATCTGTAATGCTAATTAAATGTCGATTAAATCTTAAATTAGTTGAGTAACTATAAATTGTAATTAAAATTAATATTACTTATGTACTTCAATTAAATGGTAAGTAAATATTAATTAAATTGTTATCAAATTAGTTGATTAATTATAATTATAATTAATACTAATTTCATTTAAAACCAGTATTGATTAAATTACTTAACTACGAAAAATTAAACATATACAAATCAAAAAATTAATATTAAAATCATTTTTAATTGTGAGATTCGTCCCAACGAAGATGCTATCACTAAGGCAGTTCCAACCTCTTCCTGTGTAGTTTCTTCTCAGCCTCTTCCCTAATAGATTTAACAGAACGAATCTATACCATGAAGAGGATACTACTGTGGATGCTCTAATAGAAAATTATTGTCCTCGACGTCTCGTTCGCGGCGAGCTTTGTGCACTGGGTGGCTGCTTGACTAGTTGTTTTGGGCAAATCCATTGGGAAGACCTCGTGACGTAGTACACCAAAGGGACAAAGGATCAATTTCTTCGTCCTTGGACGAGTGCGAAAAATATATACTTCCTATGGACATCGACAACAAACATTGAGTTGTCGTTCAATTTCTGGTCTTATCTGGGGTCTTTTTGGTGTACTATTCTAACATTGTATGCCTCATAGAGGAAAGGTAGGAAGAGTTGATGGATGAGTTTACCACCCACATACCCGAGCTGTTTGATGCTGTTGGCGTCCCTCATGAGAAGATGTCCTGAAAGTGTCTACCCAAAGAGATAGTACCTCAGTCAACCGCGTATTGGGATCGTGGTATATATAGAATCATGCACATCGAGCCGCTTCTGTACATGGGCGAGTGGATACGATTACCCATAACGACAAGAAGCAGTTCAATTATAGGTAGGTCGTTGACTTATGGTAACAAGAATTGACCGGGTAGCCTCTTGTCTTTGTGGTTGCTATTTTTTGTTCCTTTTCATTTGTTCCATTATTTACAATGAATTAATGAGAACAATTGTTTTTTTTTATTACACTGAACTACCAGCAGCTCACATTGAAAAATATCGGGTGTTACGAATTCGACAGTTTAGATGTTGCTTGACTTGTTATGATAAACATCCAAGAACACGTTAACGAATTCAAAAAATTCCCAACAGGTTCAAAGAAACGAAACAATGAGTACGGAAAAAAAATTATAAACGAATAGACACTCTCACCATAAAGTGAACTCGATTTCTCAAAGAAAAAAAAGTAGCATAACAATTTATTCATCCTAAAACCGACTCAAAAGTTTATTTTCCAAAAAAAATAAACATAACCATAACAGAAAAATAATTTTCTAAATAAAAGATAAAACATGATCTTTTATATATACCCAATATCCATCTTCCGTATATCTCCATGGATAAAAAAAAAGGGCAAACTTCAAAAAATGACTTTATGATATCAAGTATTATCAAAATAGGATCGTCTAAATTTTTCTGAATCAAACCAAGACCGTGTACTAATTTTCAGTGTTACCGTCAGTTAAAACTCATGTAAAGTGATCACGTGAGCATCACATGACCCCTAATTTTATGCAAAAAAAAACGAAAATACCCTCATATTTGTGGTTAAATTACCCTCAACCCTTTGCTAACCCTAAATTACCCTCCTCATGAAACCCCAATTACCCTCTTGAACCTATAAACCCTAAATTAACTACCCTCATGAAACCCTAAATTATCTACCCTCATGAAACCCAAATTACCCTCATGGAACACTAACCCCAAAATTAACCTCCTTTCCTAACCCTAAACAATAATCTAAACCCTAAAACATGCTCATCGGATCTGGAAAGGATTGTCGGAATCGAAATCGAAACGGAGCGAAGACGAGCTCAAGAACCAGTTTTCGAAGCCATCGACCGTGGACATTCATGCAGCTGAAGTCCGAGCACCTAGTCCTTGGAGCCGCTGACCATGACGATTCGTGCAACTGAAGTCCGAGCAACCAGTTCTCGGTATTGTGACCAAGTCTTGTGCAAATAATGGAATCAACAACTAGTCAGCAGATATCATGGACTCGACACCATAGTCAACTAATATCATGGAATCATGATTTTCTGTTTCCTATTTTCAGTTCTTGTGTTGTATATAAATAGTTGAGTGATCTTTATCAATAAACACACAAAAGATTATACAGTTCAACATGGTATCAACCTAAACATTCAGGGTTCCTCTCTTCTCACACAAACTACTCTCCCACTCAAATGGCTATTGAATCTGCCACTCACCTACCTAACCCTCGCATTCACCCTCGGTTCATCATCTCCAACTCTCCTCGTCAGCTTTATGGCATCATAAATTGGGCCATCCTTCAACCGCCACCTTTGATTTCATACAAAAGCATAATAAAATTTGCTCTTCGAAGTACTTACATTCTGATTGTACTTCTTCTGTATCAACAAAAGCCATAAACTCCCTTTCCACAACTCTAATATCAATTCTACATATCCTTTGGAAATTATTTTTAGTGATGTATGGTCGTATCTGGTATTATCTTATGGTGGATTACGTTATTATTGTCTTTTTGTTGATCATTTCACCAAATACATGTGATTATACCCCTTCAAGAAGAAGTATGACACTAAGATTGTTTTCATAAAATTTAAGGCCTTGGTGGAAAAATACTTTGACAAAAGCATCAAAGTATTATTCACTAACAGTGGCGGTGAATGTGACGCTCTCAATTCGTTTCTTAGTGACAATGGTATTACCCGTTTCACTTCCCCTCCTCATACTTCGGAGCACAATGGCATCTCTGAACGTTGTCATCACCACGTTGTTGGAACTAGCTTGTCCTTATTAACTCACTCGGGTATGCCAGTGGATCATTGGCCACATGCTTTCTCTATAGCAACTTACATCATTAATCGCTTAACTACTCGTGTTCTAAACTTTGACTCCTCGTATCATCGTCTTTTGCATATCTCTCCAAATTATGAGAAGCTTAGGAGCTTTGGATGCTTGTGTCTTCCTTGGCTACACCCTTATTCTAATTACAAATTGGATCCAAAATGTACTGTATGTGTTTTTGTAGGTTATTCCAACACACAAAGTGTTTATCTATGTCTCGATCCGACCATAAAACGTCTCTACTTGTCTCGCCATATTCGATTCGTTGAAACAGAATTCCCTTATCACAAAATAAAACATACCAATGACCACAATCATATTTTGAGTGATGAATGGGTTTAATTTGCAATACCCTTGGCTTCCTCACCTACTTCAAATGACCCTTTACCATCCGAGATGACAAACTCCATACCTGCGGCCTCATCATCCAGTCCATTGCCTCCTTCTCCTACGACACTATCCTCATCACCCAAAGAGTCTACATCACCACCATTGCCCGACCCATCACCTCAATCATCCACTACACCTATTCCACATCCCATACCGAACCCTATTGCTCGCCTCAACCACACTTGTCCTGGTGCTGTGACTCGCTCACGAAACAACATTGTGAAACCAACCAAGAAGCTAAATCTCATGTCATACATTTATGTGCCAATAGAACCAAGGACTATAACTCAACCCTTGAAGCAACCTGAATGGCGTACGGCAATGCAAAAGGAGTTTGGTGCCCTATTGAGGAACAACACATGGTCACTTGTTCCAGCTACCCCTGATCAAAATCTTGTTGGTTGCAAGTGGGTGTTTCGCATTAAGCAAAAGCCGAGTGGAGCTATTGATTGCTATAAAGCTAGATTGGTGGCTAAAGGTTTTCACCTATGTCCGGGTTGGGATTTCCATGAGACCTTCAGTCCGGTGGTTAAGCCGGTGACTATACATATTATTCTTACTCTTGTCGGTCATAATGACTGGTCATTGAGACAATTAGATATCAACAATGCTTCTCTACAAGGTACTCTTTCTGAAGATGTTTACATGGAACAACCACCTGGATTCATTGATAGTGCTAGCCCCACTCATGTCTGCAAGTTAAATAAGGAAATCTATGGTCTAAAGCAAGCTCCCCATGCTTGGTACACTGAGCTCCGCACGTTTCTCATATCTCTCGGGTTTGCCAACTCCACAACGGATGCATCACTATTTATCTCTCAATCGAAACTAACGGTTATCTACCTTTTGATTTATGTTGATGACATCATCATAACGTGAAACTCATAGGTTGCTATTGATTATCTCATTACAAAGCTTTCAGGAAAATTCTCCCTTTAAGATCTGGGTTCGCTGAACTATTTTCTTGGGGTTAAGGTCCTTCATCAACCAGATGGTCTATTTCTGACCCATTGTAAATATGTGGTGGATTTACTGGCTAAGGCCGGTATGCAAGATTGCAACCTAGCTCCTACCCTTATGGCATCCTCAATCACCTTAGTTCGCGGTAGGGGATCTATCCTTCCATCACTCACAGAGTATCGTACCCTTGTGGGTAGCTTGTAGTATTTGAGCTTCACACGCCAAGATGTGGCCTACATAGCCAATAAATTATCTCAAATCTTACATAATCCTACAACAGATCACTGGCAAGCTTTGAAGTGTCTTCTGCGATATCTAGCCAACTCGGTTGATTGGGGCATTTTTATCTCAGCCTCCTCCCCACTACATCTTCATGGCTTCTCTAATGCTAATTGGGCAGGCGACAATGATGATTTCATTAAGACAACTTGATATCTTCTCTACCTCAGCTCAACACCGATCTTGTGGAGCTCTAGAAAACAACGCTCGGTGGCTTGATCTTCCATCGAAGCTGAATACAAGGCTCTAGCAGATACCACCTCAGAAATCATGTGGGTCCTCTCCCTTCTTGACGAACTCGGACATAAATCCACCGAGACTCCAACCATCTATTATGACAACCTTGGGGCGACATCGTTGAGCTCGAATTCAGTCTTCCATTCTCGTATGAAGCACATTGCAATTGCCTACCATTTTGTTCGTGAACAAGTCCAGCTAGGCACCTTCCGTGTCTCCCACATTTCTACAGATGACCAACTTGCTGACATTCTTACCAAGCCACTCCTTCGACCCCGTTTTCAAGACTTTCTGTGCAAGTTGAAGCTTCATTTCAATATGCTCAACTTGAGGGGGAATATTGTGACCAAGTCTTGCGCAAATAATAGAATCAACAACCAGTCAGCAGATATCATGGACTCAACAACCTAGTCACCTAATATCATGGTATCATGATTTTCTGTTTCCTATTTTTAGTTCTTGTGTTGTATATAAATAGTTGAGTGATCTTTATCAATAAACACACAAAAGATTATACAGTTCAACACTCGGAGCCATGATTCCAAACGAGTCCCCCTAGGACCTTCCCGAGAGAAGATGACGAGCCTAAACCCTGAAAACCAATACGGCGTCACGAAACCCAGTACGGCTCGCAGATCTGAACAGTTTGTTCTCCAGCGAAACCTATATCTGAAATCGTTTGACCCGCGATTCCAAATCGACACAAGACGGTGTTTCTAGTCTAGTTCTTGTTCTTCGGCACAAGATCAACTCTGTTCCAACGAAGAAGATGGCGAACTGCTGTTGTTCCATGAATTCCGACAGCCGCTAAACTTGGTGCGAAGAAGATAGGTGACGTCATAATGACGTCACCAAGTCTGAAAAATCATAAAACGAGAGAGAAGGAGCAGGGTCATATTTATCATTTCACATTCTTTTTTAACTCTGTTAGTAACAATAACACTAAAAATTAGTATACAATCGTGATTTAATTCAAAAAAAAAATTTAGATGATCTTATTAATAATACTTGATATCATTGGTCATTTTTTTGAAATTTACCCTAGAAAAAACACAGCTTTGACGATCAAATCGTGTAGGCCTAACAATGAAGTAAATTAATGCGAAAACGACCAGTCGGCCTGGGCGCACTAATTCAGTGTTTGATGGGCCTCGTGCTAAGTCCACTCGCAGATTCCCGACGACAAAACGGTCGTTCTCCATCCGAAATGCTTGTGATTACTCACGTGACTTGCACGCGACAACAGGCATGTGCACGATGGAGATGACGTGGCAACAAAAGAACAAAAGGTTGCGTTGTGGGCGCAACAGAAAGGAAGGTGATGACTTTGTATTTGATTCAAAAAAATAAATAAAACAAAAACAGATGGATTCCAGAACACAATCACTCATTCATATCTCTGAATCCCGACGTTTTTTCTTCATCTTCCATTTTCCTTCTCTCCCATCCATATCATTTCTTCGTTTCCGATTCTTCTCAAAACACCATACATATGATCGGAACATAATCGCTTATTCTTCTTTCACCAATTCCAGGGATTTGATTTCTTCTTCTTCATTCATTTCCATTTATTATATTTACTCACTCCTCTTCCGTTTCGGTTACCCAATTCTCAGCGATCTCTGTACAATAACACCCAGATTTTGTTTTCTTCAAATTTGTTATTTGAATTTAACTGATCGCTTTCTCTGCATATTAGAGGAGAGGTGAGAGGGTTGTGGGTCTGCTTTTCTAGATTGCTTCCTTGTGGGGTCGAATCCATCTCTCTATACTGTTTTAGCTATATGAGTTGTTTATATTCACATGGCTCCTCAGAGTTGCCGTTGAGTTGCGGTTGCAGGCCTTTGTTCTTCTTCAAGAGGCAATTTTGTTTTGTATTCTATCTTCAGGTAATAGCCTCTGCTCTGCTCTGCCTCATGCCATGTTTTATTGTTGATTTCGACGTATATAATGGATAACCGGAGTTGTGGTTCAGTATTTGTGAGAATTTTGTTGGGTGTCTGGAAAAATTGATGTTTCTTGAGTAGGCTCTAGTGTTTATTCATTTATGATTGGGGCATAGTCGAACTGGTTAGCTATGTAAGATTGGGAAAAGCTGAGATTTTGTTAGATGTTTCTTCTAAGAGTTCCTTCAGTCTGTCCTCATATTGTTTGATCCTTTTGGGTTCTTTGCTGTTCCTATGATTTATATACCTCATCAGTGTTTTCAGTTTTACCTATGTGATAATCTAACTTCTGGATGTATGTGATTCTCCTTTAATCCATTAGATGAAGGGACCCGGTGATCTCCTCGTCCATGCCAAAGTCAATGGGCTGATCTGTTAGCCTTGGAGTTTAAGGAGTTCATTAACTTGTAACTATGCTTTATTAGTAAAACGTCAACCTTTTTCATGTAGTATTTTATATGCATTGCCACCTAGCTTATCAAGGTAACTTATAGTAACTGTTTTCATCATATTTGGAGTATCATTTAATTTTAAAACTGAATATGAACTATGCATTGCACATCCTATGTATATGGATCCTATAAAGAGTTAGTTGTTCCCATAAAGATAATGCATTATTATTAAGCTTGGAATGCATTTGCACATTCGTACTAACTGATCTTTGGTTCGAACCATCTCCAGGTTATAATTGTCTTGTGAGGTCTATTCTGTGAAATAAAACAATAGTCACATGCCTGAAGGACAAAGAATAAGTTTTTGCAGAAGTTTTTGCATTTTGATACTGAAACCTAAAAGGAGTTTGAATTTTCTTAAGTTTGAACCTCAAGTAATCTTGATCAAACCCATGAGGCAGGGCTTTCGTAATTCACTTTTTCCTTAACATCTCTTTCTAAACATGTATTATGATTGCTATGCTGTTGATTGCATATTGTTGTTAATCTGGAACTTTTTTGATGTAGAAGATACAGCATATTTCTAGCTTGATTTTGTTTCAATTTCAAAATTCTTGTACTCTTTTGCAGATTATGCTTTTGTTTCTTGATTAACACTCTTGGAAAGCATCCGTACCTGACGCACGAAAATGTTGGGAGGCAACAACCCTAATCCTCCACATCCTGTTTTCCTAGACAAGAGTCGTTTCCAGTATCAGACTAATGCATCAAATGAGCTCCAGATAATTGGGAACTGTGAGTTTTCTCTTCTCATTTAATTAGCAAAATTTAATCACTTCATTTATTTATCTCAACAACTCTTTCTCTATGCAAACTTAGGATGGAAGGATTGACTACTGCGGTAGAAAATAATATAAAAAGAAGCTACAGAGATATTCTTTAAGTTAATTATGCCGCTGTTAATGTATTTAAACCATGTCTAGTTCTGGTTGATGTTCAGAATGTTGGGCTAATGAATTTTATTCTGTGTTTCTGTACCAGCTGGATGTAATGTTAATCCTGTAAATTTCTTAGGAAATGGGCATGCAACTCCTATACATAAACGGGGCAGGGAAATGGAAGATATTTCAAGGCAGCAAAAACTTCAGAATTTCTTGAACTATAACATCTGTAAAGATGAAGCTCACCTCACAAACCAAAACCCAGTATCAACTGGCTTAAGGCTCTCGTATGATGACGATGAACGCAATTCATCTGTTTCTTCTGCAAGTGGGAGTGTGGCACCGGAACCTTCAGTCATCCTGTCCCTTGGTGACAACATAAGGACCGAGCTTGATAGACAGAAAGAAGAATTTGATCATTACATTAAAATTCAGGTAATGCTTGAATAACTAAGAATCTGGATTCGAAGTCCTAAACTTTTTGACAGCTTGATAATCAGTGACTGTTTTCACGTGATAACAATCTGGTGCTGAATGAATTACTTTTGGAATACTTTGATGCAGGAAGAAACTTTCATGAAGGGAGTGAGGAACGTGAAGCAGAGACACATGGCCTCTTTCCTGGCATCCATAGAGAAGGGTGTCACCAAGAAGCTACTCGAGAAAGATCAGGAGATAGCGAACATCAACTGTAAAAACAAAGAACTTGTTGATAGAATGAAGCAACTGGCCATGGAATCCCAGAACTGGCACTACCAAGCCAAGTACAATGAGTCCGTTGTTAATCTCTTGAAGAGCAACCTCCAGCAGGCACTTTCGCAGGGTCCCGGCCAAGGGAAGGAGGGGTTCGGAGACAGTGAAGTTGATGATGCCATGTCAAACAACTATTTGGAGGTTCCAGGTGGACCCATAGGGAGGAACGTAGAGAGCTCGAAGGCGCGCATGATTTGCAGGGTGTGCAAGGTGAAGGAGGTCTGTGTTTTGTTGTCACCTTGTAGGCATCTGTGTTTATGCAAGGAGTGTGATGTTCATGTCAATGTCTGTCCTGTCTGCAAGTTGATGAAAACTGCTAGTTACCAAGTGTTGTTGTCCTGAATTATATCAAGCACAACAGTACATATTCTGATACTTCTATGTTTGTTAATAAAAGAACAGAATTGTATAATTAATCAATCCGAGCAAAGCTTCATGACTTGTTTTACTTCGAGTACTATTAGTAGGGAAAGTGGTGGTCTATAGGGATGACAAAATGTCCCGATACAAACCCGATGAGACGGGTATTTTTTGGGTTCGGGACTATTTGGTCATGGTCGGGTTGGGGATGGTAGTCTCCGCCCCATCTCTGATATACATATACGCACATTTAATAACATATCATTTTTGTATTATAGCCAGTGGTGAGTTAGCACCTTTAAATCAATGATGTCTCTAGTTTGATTCAACTTGCATACAAATTTTTATAACCTATTTATGATGCCACACTCTCCCATGCACTTGCATTCTTTAATCTCCTCCTAAAGGGACGTGTCTTATCTCTTTTTCATTTTTTCCAAGACCTCTATCTCATTTCTATGCAAACCTTTTATCTTCTATCTTCACCCTCTCTCCAAACTAGGGATAGCAAACTTCCCATACCCGATGGGTACCCGAAATACTCGATTCGATGGGGTCAGGTATAGATAAGGTGTTTTGAGGTCGAGTTCAGTCGGGGATGATAATATCTGATCGGGGTCGGGATGAGTAAGTCTGGCCCCGATATGTTAATGTACTTAATACGATGTTTCAATAACATCTTGTAAAATAGTCTATTGGTAAGTTATCATATTCACTACATTTGGTGCTCTATAAACCGAAGACAGCCACACATGGGGTGATATCCACCGCACACTCCACTATCTTATCTTCACAACAACCTAAAAACTTAATTCTCTCTCCAAACACACAGATTCATTACCATTTTTACATACAGAAAAACCCCTTTTCACTTCAACATAAAAAGAATCCTACATCTCTCTCCATCAGATCAATTTTCGTTATCTTCTCCTGCACCTGTATTTCAACTTTATTTTTAATCAACGACTTTAGTGCATCTATACATTAGAGAAATCATTCTTTCTTCAGGTTTTTATTAAGAACACGTCCTATTTTCTTGCCCCTCCTCTTCAGATCTCATCTACTAACACATCCGATTAACTACCTTCTTTAAATCTCAACTACAAACACATTTGATTATAACTCTTCTTGAGATCTTGTAAGACTGTTCGACCTAATCAAGAGTAGAATCGATTTTTCCATCGCCTCCACTTCAACTGTTGTTGAGGTCGGTGTTACTGAACTATTCTTTAGGCAAGAAAATAGAACCAGTTGATTACAGTTTTGGTACAGGTTCGGAGAACGAGTAATGCCCATACCCGATCGGGGATGGGACGGGGACGAGGTAACGCAAAAAAAAATCAGGGACAGTACGGGGATGGGGATCAATGTTGAGTTCTTTGGATCAGGGTCAGGGATGGACAAACCCGCCCCGTTGCCATCCCTACTCCAAACTAGATCCAACAAATTTCCACCATAATTTACCTTTTCTTTACACTTCATCTTTCTCTAGTAGATTCAACAGTAGAGAACTTCTTTACTAAGGTTGCATTTTAATGTAACCTTTTCGGAAATATTTCTTAAATTAGGGATGGATGAAATTTTGGTTTATATTCCAAGACATGAACACACTAACAGATATTGTGAGTTTCAAATCCTAGATTCGGAACCCATGAGTGTATATTGCTTCTTCGTCAACG
>JAYMSW010001635.1:0-15805 GCA_036897725.1 Erodium texanum | reverse complement strand
CGGTGATGCCCGGATCCGGCCACCGGACGTCCCTCCCCCAGTACTCCTTGTGGGGTATGGGGGGTTGGCAGAGAAGTGCCCAGTTTTGTGGGTTTGATGCTTGAAGCTAGACCGGAGACTCTAGACGTTTATCTGATATGCCACAGTTTTGTCTGCATAAGCCTCTGATCTCGGATCACCGGGTCTTTTCGCCGCCACATCAGAGATGTTGTCGCCGTGGGAGGTAGCTACCGGTTTGCTGTCAGCTCAATATGAGCTTAGGAGGGTGTAGGGTGCCTGAATCGGGCAATCCACATCTGGAAGATAACACGAGTTACCACGACAGGAGGTCCTGAATCCAGGGTTCATAGGAGTCGTGTGGGAGTGGTTGTATTGGTATCGGTTTTTAGTGTAGCTAGTATAGTGTATGTAGATAGGTTCGTAATGTTTTGTAACCAGCTTCGGCTGGTAGCAATACTGATTTTGCTGGTCTCAGTGCCAATTATATGGTTAATTGATTGTATCAGCTTCGACTGATGGTTGTGCCAGCTTTCGCTTGATTGGATCTGCCCTATTTATTAAAAGGTTATAAAGTGTATCATGAGTGATACGCTACTGTAACAATTTGTGGTTGTTTGATGTTTGTTCAGAAGAAAAAAAATGCCTAGCTGGGAATGGGATGATGAAATGCAGGTTTAATACTGTGTACCCTGTACCATCGAACCAGAGCTCAAATATAAAATATTTACTCAAAAGAAAAGAAAAAGGGGAGGAAGATTCTGTGTTGAAGAAGAGCACAGTCTGGTATGAGATGGGCATCTCTCATCTGACCAATTGCTCATAAAATATTTTGATTCTGAAAACGATTTCTCTGTTTCTCGAAGCAGATTTGCTTCCATTTCTCTTTCAATTTCCGAACTTTATTTTGTTTTAAGCAACACCCATTTCTTGTTTCCCACACAGATTCCATGTAAGCTCTCAACAACTTGGTCTGTCACCATTTTCTGCTTCTTCTTTAGGTACCCATTTCTACTCTAGAGATTCGATTCTTTGAAGAAGCCAGAAAAATGATGAAGATTTCGAGGTGGGTCTTTGCTGGGCTTCTCTTAGCTTCCTTGGTACTGAGGATTGGTGCTGTGGAGTTGGCTCGGAGTCGACGCACTGAGCGTATTTCAGGTGGGGTTTTGTTTGATTGTCAATTCCTCCAATTTGCTAGGTTTTACTAATCGTTGCTATGTTGGTTATTGGGCTGATTTGATCTTTGGTTAATTTTGGCATCAATACTCAGCATTTGAATACAGGGCTCTTGTTCTCTTTTGGTGGTTTCATTCAGTTTTGCTATGTTGTTGAGTTTGGGGATCTCTTGTTAGTTAGAGTAAAACTGAACATTTATTATGCTGAATGTCCATAGCAGTCAAGGTTTCTGCCTAGATTTGTCAAGGCATAATCAGTACTTGAATTTTGTAGTGGATCCTTTTTTTTTTTTTTTTGCTAGAACCCAAGGTTTGCGGGAATCTGATTTTTGCAGGATTGGAACTGGAATTGTATCTTTTTAGCTGTACTTTGCACTCTTGGTATGTATGTTAGTAGAGAATTGTGTGTATCTAATTGTATGAAAACAATGCAAACTAAGAGGCATATTAAACTTTACAGAGGAATTGTTTGTGAGTTCTAGTTATACGAGGCATTTCACAGAATCTTATATTTAGTTAGCAATTTAGTTTTTTACCTGTTTATCTACATTTTAGTTTTCTCAAAATGTAATGGTGTATAAATTCGATGAATGGCAAAGCTCCCATGGGTATTAAATTCTTAATAGCATCTATCTTGATCAATATTTGGAGCCCTGTATTTTCAGACCAACCTGAGTTTGGCATGCCTTTCCTCTTTGGAGGTTACTGTTGGCTTGGGGTTAAATTGAAATTGATCAAGGGGTCGGAATTTAGTGGATGAGTGTGTCTCTAACGTGTAATTAACTGTCTCAAAGCCGACGTTACTCATCCTAGGCAAGCAACCAATTTTTGGTCCTCATTACTTTATGCTTTAGAACTTAAATGAAAATAGGCTTGGATGTTCTGATCTTTTGTGTTGGTTCATGTTCCAAATAAAAGTAGTTAGAAATCCCCATGATCCTGCAAAAAAACCATATATTTAAATTATGTTATATAAGGTCATCTTTCAGTTGATAGAATGTTAGTGCTCATTTTCTTGAATCTGCCATTTGGACCTATCTAGGTATTGCTGGTGATGTGTTGGAAGATGATCCAGTGGGGCGTTTGAAAGTTTTTGTTTATGAGCTTCCTAGCAAATACAATAAGAAGATTCTGCAAAAAGACCCGAGATGCCTCAATCACATGTTTGCTGCTGAGATCTATATGCATAGGTTTCTTTTATCAAGCCCTGTTCGAACCCTCAATCCTGAAGAAGCAGATTGGTTCTACACCCCTGTTTACACCACCTGTGACTTGACTCCAAATGGCCTCCCATTGCCTTTTAAATCACCAAGGATGATGAGAAGTGCAATTCAGCTTATCTCTTCAAACTGGCCTTACTGGAACCGCACAGAAGGTGCTGATCACTTTTTTGTAGTGCCCCATGATTTTGGACCATGCTTTCATTATCAGGTAAGACTTTTGCTTCCTCTAAGAATTTCAGTTTATGAGTATATATCTGAAAGCTAAACTGTGTTAATCTTTGCCATTACTTTTGCAGGAAGAGAAGGCCATAGAAAGAGGCATTCTTCCTTTGCTCCAACGTGCTACTTTAGTTCAGACTTTTGGACAAAAGAATCATGTTTGCTTAAAGGATGGTTCTATTACAATTCCTCCATATGCTCCACCACAGAAGATGCAGTCCCATCTCATTCCTGAAAAAACTCCTAGGTCCATTTTTGTCTACTTCAGAGGATTGTTTTATGATGTTGGGAATGACCCAGAAGGTGGCTACTATGCAAGGTAGTCTCTCACTTTCATATCTACATGCAGTTCGGATTTCAAGATAGTTTGAAATTTTCTAGGGTTAATTGCATATAGCTATTGTGTATTAAACGTCTTTTGCACCAAACTACCCTCAACTTGGAATCGTTATTTACCATTCCTGAAAATACCATTTTTGTCTTTTTAGTAGTTTTATTTTTTACAATTAGGGTCCATGATAATACCATTCCTGAAATGTTACATCTGTCCAACCGTTTTCAACATCTAATCAAAATGCTTTTGATAGTTATGAAGTCTCTTTTGAGATTAGGGTCAAGTGCATTTTCGTCATTTTTGGCGAGAAAGAGCTATCTGCAATTTTTCGAAAAGCTCAGATAGTTGTAACGTTTTAAAGTTGGGGATAGTTAAGTGCAAAAGACGTATAATACGCAATAACTGTCTGCAATCAACCCAGTTTTCTATTCTGTCGTATTTCATTGCCAAAACTATCATTCCAAGTGATTATTGGCATAAACCCATTCAGTATCTATAAAAGCACATCTAAACCTCGCTGTACAACTTACAGAGGTGCAAGAGCAGCGGTATGGGAGAACTTCAAGGACAATCCACTGTTTGACATATCCACGGAGCACCCAACAACGTACTATGAAGACATGCAGAGGGCTGTGTTCTGTCTGTGCCCACTTGGCTGGGCCCCGTGGAGCCCAAGACTGGTGGAAGCGGTCATATTTGGTTGCATCCCTGTTATCATAGCGGACGACATTGTCTTTCCTTTTGCGGATGCTATCCCGTGGGAAGAGATCGGAGTGTATGTGGACGAGCAGGATGTTCCTAACTTGGACACCATACTCACGTCAATCCCACCTCAAGTGATACTGAGGAAGCAGAGATTGCTTGCAAATCCTTCCATGAAGCAGGCTATGCTATTCCCACAGCCTGCTCAGGCGGGAGATGCTTTTCACCAAGTTTTGAATGGGCTTGCACGTAAGTTGCCACATGAACGGAATATTTACTTGAAACATGGAGAGAAGATCTTGAACTGGACTGCAGGTCCGGTTGGTGACCTTAAGCCTTGGTAACGACAACTGAAGATCATATTCTGAACCATCTCCTTGTCATGCAGGCTACAACTGAGGTACTGCATTGTAAGTGTAAAAAACTTGATCCATAGAATGTGTTAGATTATACTATATGACTTGGCGAGAGTAATTGTTTGCTGGGTATCATATGCCCTTTTAGGATTAGTACTGATTTGTGTTCAATTCATATTGGGTTCAATTTAGCTAGGCTGCAGAATTTGTTTTGCTGCATTGTGCATTTTCTTGGTTGGATCCTTAAATATGTTTTTTCTCATCTTCATAGTATGGGAACATTGCCCCTCCAAGTATGGTTGACTGCATGGTATTGTGAGCAAAATGTGTCTTCTTTAAGGTTTCTGTTCTATTCTGAATGTGTTAATTTAGTTTAGCAAATGGACATCTTTGGGGTGGGTCAAGACTGATTGGTACTGAGTTAACCAAGGGCAAAAGTGTATTTTCAAATGGACATCTTTTGTGTGCATAGACACACCAAGTGGTGTTCTTATAAGCAACTCAAAATTGTAGCCACATAGAAACTGGCAAGGAAAGATAGTATTATTAATGTAATGGATATTTGTGATCATTCTTGCAATACAAAAGAACCTTGTATCCTTTTATCCATGGATTGCTGAGTAAAATTTAGAGGAAACATGTCAGTGAAACTACTGGAATGTGTATGCTTGAACTCATATGGACCTCCCTTCGGCCCCCATACCTGCAACAAACAAAACCCAAGCAATTCACATCCAGATACTTTACTTAATCCTCAGCTAAAACTGCTACTGTAATACAAATGATGGAACTAACTTGATTTCCCTCATCGTCATAGCCCCTATCCCAGCTGTGGATCTCACTGTTCTTCAAGACTGAAAGTTCTGAGGTGCAAAAGCTAGCTCCACTCTAAGATTAACCACGAGGAAAAAAAAAATCAGTAAATACTTATACAAAGGTTCATAGCAACATAAGAAGTGCACACATGAGTGGCCAATTGGTCAAGAGCTTGGTTTCCTTGAACAATGTATCGGGTTTGTGCCTTGTGTATTAAAAAACAGAGCTATTGGGATAAAACAGGGTTGATGGGAAATACCCATGTATTAGGGAATCCGCCTGGTGGTGTAGAGCCTTCGTACAAGCAGCGCCTCCCACGTTCACATCGCTTCAGATGTACAGTTGTCAAATGTTCTCCAATATCCTGTGCATATATAAGAACAATAGATTATAAATTCCACAATCTGAAGGTTATACAAACTTTAGTAAGAAATGTAAAGTTTATACACCACATTTTGCAGGGAATGTCTGCACATTAAAGAAAAAGCAACATACATTCAAATGAAACATTTATGCAACGTTGTTTCAGTACTTCTATTATTTGAGAATCTGACTTCAAACATTTCCACGTACGAAGATCATGATTTGATGCAATATAATGCTCACCCCAATAACTTCTTCAGGAAGTGGACGTTGATCCCTTGAGCGATCACAGAAATTCTTGTAATCTTCAGCATCTCTTATGGCATATGAGCTTAACTGCCAATTGAATAAAATATATCATTCTTGAGTGCTATAAGACATACAATCCTGACCATCATCTCACAGTAGCCCATGCACATAAGGAAACCACTAGAAAGTGAAAATACTCTCATGAAGATAAGCAAACAAAGATCTGTTAAGTTGTTATATCAAACCAATTAATATGTGAAACATGCATCATGTCAGCTTCCCCAAAATTGTAGAAGAGAGACACAAGACCAGACTCAGAAGCTAACCTCTACATCACATCTCAACTCTTTTGGGCAAGGTTTCACCATATAAAATCTCTGCAAATAGACAGCTGTTAGATTCAACATGAAACAGTTCTATGAAAAAAAATCCACAAAAGCTTAAGCAGTGATTGTTTGGACACAATTGGAGAGAGAATTCTAGCCAAGTTTATGCTAATTTGAATAATTCACTCATAAGGAAATCATTTCAGAGAAGCACACTTGACATATTTTACCAAAAATTGCATACCTGTCGAAAGGGCTTCAGAGGTGTTCTCCAGAAAGCCTGGCAACACAAAAAAGAACCCCTAGGACTATTAAAAACTCAAAAACTGAAATAAAAATGAAATGTAAAGGGCTGTCAAGTGTTACCTATACTAACCTGTTCAAAATATAAAACATTTGAACCATCCCCCATCTCTGCTGCAGGGCATGTCACCATCCTGCAGCCCAAACAGGAAACAAAAACAATCCAAATTATAAACTTAAAATGCCCATAGTTCTTGCACTAGTAATTAGTAGCACATACCATGCTCGTTTAGGTCAAAACTAACAGCATTGCAAGCAAGAAGTAAAATTGGCGAACACCAAAGCCATAACATCACATAAAAGGGCACCAAACTAAACTCACCAAAACTGAAGTGCATAAAACTTAAAGGAAACAACAAGAACAAGTCATTCCTAGAACATATTGTGTGTTTGGATCTTCGCCTAGAATTATAGTAAGGAAAGCATCCGAAAAAGGCACAGCCACTAATAATTTGATCAAAACCAAGTAAAATTCCACAGAACAACACATACCTAATGTTGAAGTAACTATCAGGATCTCTGGAAGCTTGCTCGCTTGAATGCTACCAACAACAACAAAATGAAAACCAACCCAAACCTCATGAACAATCAGAACCAATAGAACGAATCGAGTATCAGTACCTTCTCGCCGGTGAGAGACTGAGAGACCAAACGTGTATGGTCCCGGCAGGTCGTCGTCTTTGTGAGTCGCTTCAGCAAAATAGCACCCCCAATCAGCACCAGCGTCTTCGCCACCAACCCTCTCGCCAAGCTCCACCCCCTGGAATCCGATTCTGGGTCCGAGCCCCGACCCATGTTGATATTTGTTCGTGTAGACACACACCCTTTTCACCTGCAATGACGAGAAGCTACTATATCCCAGTCACTGCAAAAAATCGAGCTTTCTTCTTCTCAAACTAAAATTCACAGATTTTGAAGCGAACCCAGAAAATTTCCTAATGATTTTGAGGGAGGGGACTAACAAGCAAAGACTTTCAGGAGCAAATGAATATTGAATTGTGATGATTGAAATTGTGATAAATCGAGGGGTACGAGTTTTAATTGTTGTGTTTCTGGTCTGGATTCTAGCGTTTTATGACTCAAAATAATTTCAGAAAATAAAATTAAAAACACAACAATAATAAAAAGTAATGGCGAATGTCCCTTGGTGGCCTCCGGTCATATTAGATAGGAAAATTTTTATTTAGTTACACTTAGTTTTTCGTGTAATGTACTTAATTATATTTATTTAATTTTTTTTTGTATCTGACTACACTTAATTTTTTTAGTATCATCGTTTCTTAAATATGTGAACTTTTGGATGGAAATTCGTCATGTGCATTGCACATAACCATATTTTTTATAAAAAAATATCGTAACTACCCTTTAGAATAAAAAAAGAGAAAAAAAAAAAGAAGAGAAGAGACATTGAGACCTCGACCCTCAGTCTCAATCTCAACTCTTCTTTTACCTTTGTTTCTCTTTTCTTCTCTCTTTGCTTCTTCACCTACCCAAGATTTCCAAAAATCATCTAAATGTTGAGCTTAAAACTGAAACCTAGTTTAGGAAGTGCTGTAAATTTTGTGAGTCTGTGTGAAATTTGGATCCAAATCTCGGCTTCGATGTTGTCGATGCTGTAGATTTGGGCTTGTTGTTCTACTCCCTTGACCTCGGCTTGTGCTTTCCGTTGCTCCTGCTTCTCTCCCCCCCTTCGACGGCATGTCCATTATGTCCTTCAAGTACTCCATCCTCAACGACCCTCTCTCCGTCTTGGCCACCTGGAACTATAACGACGCGTCGCCGTGCGCCTGAGATGGTGTGACGTGTGCCGAAATCGGGACATTTCTCCGGACCTTGGCTCCATCGAGCATCTCCGTCACCTCGACCTCCCGAGAAATTTCTTTAATGGGTTCCGTGTTGTTTGAGGTTTGGTAGTCATATTTAGGGTTTGACTAATTTATGGGGTACGAGTTTAGGATTTGATTCAATGTGTGTATGTAGTTTAGGGTTTGACTGTTCTGTGTTTGGTTTGACTTACCTATGTTAGAGTTTGAATCATTCAAGATTTTGGGTTTGATTTAAGTGTGGGATGTAATTTAGGGTTTGATTATAAGGGTTTTAGGGTTTGACTACACCGTCAACTAAAGGTGACACTAAAAAAAGTTGAGTGTAGCCAGATGCAAAAAAATTAGGTAAGTTTAGTTAAGTAAATTACGCGAATAGCTAAGTGTAATTAAATAAAATTTTCCCTATTAGATATTCATCTTTATGACACATATACGTACCCTAACCTAGGTGAGTGAAGTCAATATACGTCGAGCGAAATCAATTAATTAGATTTATTTATTTATTTTTGATATAAAAGATTTATGTCAATATTATATATCATCAGATGATATACATAACCACTTTTGTTTGAACAGGGAGGAAACACCCTCACATATCCTAGTACTGGCGAACCAGACTAGACCTACATATAAAGACTTGAAACGTCGAGACGACGATCTAACGTCAGTCTACGTCTGACCCCGAACCCAGCCTACGTTGGACCCAAAATCAGTCGCCGCTGTCCCTGAGATCCAGCGGCAGTAGGCGCCTAAAGCCAATTAATCTAGCACCAAAAATAGCCTAAGCTGGTACCAACAAACCAGTAGAAACTGGTATCTAAACCAACTAATCTAGCACCAAAACCAGCCTGAGCTGGTACCAACAACCAATAGAGACTGGTACCTAAACCAACCAAATTGGTACACTTATTAACTAAACCGTAAACAAAAATTACATCTCAACAGATATAGATCCACAACTATCGACCATCATCGGGACATGGATGCGCACCGATCGGATTAGCGACGTGATAAATCTGATGCTCCAGGGCGAGCCTAGACTTCGTCGACCAGCACTCCGCGTGGACGACGATACGAATGGAGGGGATACAACCGGGGGATCCGTAAGTCCACGGCCATGTCGGAACTACAAGGAGGGGTTGCCGGCGGCCCGCCTCCAAATCTGAGGCAATAGCCTGGACCGTCGGCGGCCAGATCCAACACCCATTTCTGCCCTACCGGTCACGATAGAAAGTGGAGACGGCGTTACTACCATCGCCCTGGGATCTTGCGCAGACAAGGCACACCCGACAACAAAATAAGAAGGACGACGGTCGGAAGGAAAGGCGAAGACGGGTCAGGATAGTCTCGACCAGCATCGATGAGATTCAGCTGGAGCGGAACGAGGGGAGGGCACGTTTCATCATCCCCATAATACCCAGGGGAAGGATGGACAAGAGTCTCGTTCGTGGTATGTTTGTCTTAAAATGGAGGACCTTGTTCTTCCTCAACGGGAGGCTTTATTTTGTCTTCACTAGAGGGCTGCATTTCGGGATTATTGTGGAGCTCTTCAACTAGAGGTGATGAAAGAGGGATCATGTCCTCTTCAACAAGAGGCGATGGAGGAGGAAATGACCCATATTCATTATACTCAGGATCATTGTAATGAAAAGGGTCAAGGTACGGAGGCAGAGTCCATTTGTACCAATTATCAGTTGCTCTTGATGATGAATCAAAATACGAGATTTCTCCATCTCACTCCAGCGGCGATTGAGGGTTTAAAATTAATCTATTAAAAAAAATAATTTTAAAATTCAGAAATTAAAATATCTATAAAATAACATAATTAACAGTCATCAGTCGTTACAGTACAGTATAACTTATTTTCATCAAAATCATGCATAACCTCCATCAAACATTATCATCAAATGTAAAATACAAATCATTCCCAAGATTTTACTAGTTAAGAAAACCAAACCAATAACTCCTAGAAATGAAGTAAAGCAAAGGCAACTAATTCAGGCTGTTGAAGAGACAGCAAAGTACTAGATCATTCCCGCAATTCAAATACAATACACTAATACAGAACTTATCACTGACACTTGGTCTAAACCACGAGTCATGAGAACTGTATATCATAATATGAAGATCTAATCTATACGTAAAACCATTAACACGCATAACATATTCTTTAAACACTCCAAGACAGCCGAAGCAGTACACTTGAACACACAAACAAAGCACGTGGAAATTGATCGTACACGGACTGTGATCAGGTACATCAAGGTAGTGGATTATGGTTGGTAGGATTGGGTTTGGATTTCTGGAGTTTAATGATGGACATCACACCAACGGCCAGGAGGAAAGCAAGGCCCACAAACGACGCCACGAGGGCCCCACCTCCTTGGTCGCAGTATCTACCAAATTTGTCACAGATCTTGTTCCACCGTGCATGTGAATTTCCGTTTTTGCCCAACTCAGCCATGAAAGCCGCTGCAGTTGCTCCCGCCGATACCAGAGCCGCCGCCATCTTCTCAATATTAATACAAAAATATATAATAAAAAAAACAAAATTCATGATGAGTAAAATTTATTTTTCAATCTACATATTTAATATTTTTCATTATTATGTAAACAAGATTAATATATCTATATGTATGAGAGTATTTTGCTTAACAAGTGTTCTATAGAAATGCAAATGACACAAAAATTGATCAAAATGTGATACCAAATAATTCATCCCCGAAGGATAAATCAGGCTATGAATAGGCCTAAGCATGTAACCTTTATTATTATTATACTATTCCGATTTTATCCTTACATATAAAGGTTTGAAAGTCCTTTATTATTTCCTTCTTAATTACACCTAATTTCCACCTAACTACTACCATAAAAGAGTTTTCAACTTAGTGTTAATTATCACTCTCTTGTAATAAGAACAAGATAGTAGTTAGGAATTAATCTTGGACTTTAGATACCTTTAAAATTGAAACCAAATCTTTTGCAAATAAGTTAATTTTGATCCTTCATAATGAGAGAAATTTAACGGCATCAATAAGGTTATTGGACTTGACATTACCATGTCTAAAATGGTGATCATGACAAGGTGAATACCCTTGCTCTTCAACTTGGGGCCAAGCAAATCCACCACTATCATCACCAATCCATGGAAGCTTGCCATTCCATTAGCTATCACAAAGAACCTATAAACATATATCCATATTCAAAACACTTTCAAGTTGCTAATCATACATACACATCAAAATCGAAGAGAGAGAAAACAAACGAACAAAACTCGATTTGAGAAGCTGTGTTTATAAATGAAATCTGAAATACTCGCATCTATAATTTATAAAATCGCGATATAAGATCTTCTTGTCAAGCATGGATGGAATATCTGAGTAGAAGGTTAGAGAGCTTACACAAAAGCTGGGGTGTGTTGAAACTTGGCAGTGAGGGTGGCTTTGATAGGGGTAGTACCAACAGTGGCAACCACAAAGGTGCTGGTCTCTTTGTTGAGTCCCATAACAAGTGCTGCTGTTGCTGTTGCAATAAAAGCCACCATTCTCAATAACACTATAGTCACCCATTCCTTTGACTTCAGTACCTTCAACACTTGCTTTTGAGATCCATCTTCAGCAGTGGACATGTTGATTCAAATCCAGAGAGAGAGATGAGAGTAATGGAGTGTTGAAAGGAGTTTTGGCTATTTAAAGGAACATCTAAGTACTGTTGAGTTACTTATATATTTTACTATTCCATTATTTCCATTAAATATCAAATATATGACAACTATTTTAAAATAATAAGAGTCTGTTTGATTTGTGGAGGAAGAGAGAACTTTCTTTGGGTGGTGTAACCAATATGTAATAGGTGGTGGTTGGGAAATTTGGAGGCAGTGCCTTGTGGTTAGATATAGTTAGTTGTTTACAAATTAGTAACTTACAAAACCCAAATATAATACTCAATTAATAAATATATTTGATTTGCTCACCAAATATAATGAAGAGAGTAAACTACACATAAGCACCGGAATTAATATACTACAGAAGATTTAATCTCTTACCTTTTAATTCTTATCACAAGTGATGGGATAAATTTTTTCCATAAAAATTTGTATCAACGAGGAGCCAAGTTATGATTAGAGCAAATAGCCTTATAAACAGACTTTACTGAAAAAATACCATCATTGTTTGGCTCCTAAACACACAGATCATGATCCACATTAGAAAGAAGCAGCATGAATGTACAGAGAGAAATCCAATTATGAAGCCAAAAGTTTTTATCAAAGTTCTTGGAATCAACCATCTAATCTTGTCATTTAGCGGGAAGAACCGTTCCTTTTAAACAGACGAGTTATTGTTGTTCCAACTCGGAAAATGGCTATTGATAAAGATGGAAAATTGCCCTTCATACTTTCATATCAGCATCACTTCATACTTGAAACATACAGCTGAGTATTTAGCGTGTACTAAACATCACAAAACACGGGAAAGAAAAATACATACTTACAACATAAACATACAAAGATGCTTTGAACTGTGCCACTAATATTACAGAGAGAGTGGTATCTGAACTGGGTTAAACTGTTCAGTAGTCAAGAGACCCTGCCGATGTTATCCCGGTGCTCAAGTTTCTGGATTCTTGCTGGTTTGAATAGTCTTCGCAGCTGTTGCTGGAGAGCCTCTGAACCGGGACTGAGTTCAGAAGCTCTAGTCCGCGCTTTCCCATTTGCTGCACTTCTTGTGGTGACAGTATTTTGATACACCATACACTATTCACAAATTCCCTGACACAAGAGTTACTGGCAATATCACAAAGTTTGTCCAGAAGTTCAATGTAGAACAGTAAGGAAGGGACTAAAGCTTGCATGTCCAACTAGTCAAACGTTTGAACTTAGGTCTTGGGACATGGGTTAAGTCCCAAAAGCAAGTCCCGGTACCACCTCACTCCTTATTTATTTCTTCCCTACTTCTGTTGGGCTTCTCTGTATCCATCCCTTTGGACCTCTCTCTATTCAGCCATTGTTGTAGGGCCTCTCTCAAGGAGGGGGTCACAAAAAAAATTAGAGCTCTCTTCTACATAAGAGAACTCATGCTTGATTTATCAATCTTAAAAAGTTCTTTAAAAATATATAAAAAATGTTTGGTGCTCTCTTGTTTTTACATAAGCAAGGTCTTGAGACTAAATGCCTTGATACACCTGATTTAGTCAATCAAAAGAGAAACAGTAAAGAAGGGGAAATGGGAACTTACGGCCAAGGGTCATCGCCAAGCAGAAGAACATCATTCTCCCGGTCAACGAATACAAGCTGCCAGCCTGATCTCAGAGGATCCTCCAATTGCCCTTCAAGCCCAAACATATGACCAAGTTCACCTCGCAGCTCATGGTAGCTGCTGAATTGGGTGATGTCTAAAGATCTACTAAAGGACCCCGATTTGTAAATCTTCAAAACAAAAGAAAAAAACAATGATGAAAACCAATAAGAGAACGTCTTTTTAGTGCTTCATGAACATGCTATGCACAAATAACATTTATTATAATCCGAAGCAATAACTCACCTTAACAAATGTTTTGTTTGATGGTTTCAGTTGACCTGCATTTTCTGGAGATTGCTGAAAACCTGATTCACCAACACAACTAGGTGCCATAGTTGGATTAAGCGAATAATCAGTTCCTGGAGTGCTCGTAAAGTCTGAGGAAGTGAATGGAATGGTTGTGGAGTTACTGTTACTGCTAACTCTCCTCATACTTGTAAGAAGGGATGAAGGCTCTATGTTAACACCAAAAAGAAGATGATTCTGTGGATCAGTGCTTCCTTCTTGATCCATTGAGCACTCCCTACCAGTAAAGGGAGGCAATGTAATAGAATTCTGTGACACATTGGTCTGGGGAGATCCTGATTGTTGCATCTGGGACAAAGCATGTGAAGATCCTCCAGAAGAAAGATGAGGGTCAACTGCAGCTCGCTTGTTAGACCAAGTAGGTAAAGATATCAAAGGGTTGGTTGTCGCCAAATTAAACATGTGGGGTGATTCATTCTGGGAAAATGAACCCACAAGACTGTGAAGGGGAGAAACAACAGGACTGATCATTGGATTGCCATTTGAATCAGAAAAGCTCTGTGGCTGGCCCAATGTAGAGATCACTTGTAAGGATGGTGATTGTGACACTGAAACAAACTGAGACATTGGAGAGGCAGCAGTCATTGGCTGCTGTTGCTGTTTTTGTGGCAATGTCTGATGCTGGTCCTGGTGTTGTTGTGGCATTGGCTGCTGTGATGGCTGTTGGTATTGCTGCTGCTGATGGTGGTGATGAATGTTACTAAACGAACGCTGTTGCTCCAGTTGTTGCTGAAGAAAATGTGACTGACCCTGAGCTTGAGAGTGGTGCTGGTTTTCTTGGACACCGTGAAGGAAGACCTGCTGAGGCTGACAAGGCGGCATAAACTGAGTCTGCATAAGAGAAGGAGATTGGCTAGGGAGACTTTGGGGTTGCTGGAATTGCAAAAGAGACGGAGCCCCCTGTTTAGATGGATCAACAGCTCTCATGTCCTGAAGTGCAGCAGCAGCCACAGCTTGATACATGTCAGTTTGCAGACCAAGCATGGATGCATCAAGCTTTGGCTGCATCCATGGTGAGAGACCCATTCCTTGGAAGTTCATGGATGTAATGCCACAGTCTCCAAGCCACATAAGTGGAGAACTTACTCCTAGATCATCCTTCATTCCTAAGATAAACAAATGTCACATTAATACTCCGATTTCGCTTTAAAACCTCATCCTTGAAGCATAAATAAAATATAGTTTGATTACCATGGAGAGGGGGAAGTCCCATTGGCCATGGTCGCTTCAGCCGGAGAGAAAATGGAGATGGATACATTGGAAATGTTGTTAATGGTTCAATTTCCCATAAGGACACCCTGGGCTCCCTCTCCCCTGCAGTAGACTCCTCCCAGCCAACCTAAATCACTCAAGTCAGTATTTAAGTCACTTACCAAGATCAATATGAAAGTACAACGTCATTAATCTGAACAAACCTTCACAGACCGCCAATGTGAATTAGGCCACCGAGAAGGGTCTAGGTCACATAGGTCTGTTATTGTGCCCATATAGCTGGAAAAAACAACATCATCAGCTGTATACAGCACTAAAGAACACATAACAGCAACATGAATGTAATCAGAGTGTGTTTTCTAGAGAAAGAGGAAACCTACCGTCGGATGGTTGAGTCTTCTGTTTCAAATAGCATTCTGAATCGCATGCCAACGGAGACCCGAGTGTGACAAACTGCCTTCACATACTTGGTCAGGGGTATGACGAACTCTGATGGGCTAGACCTGAAAGGGAAGTGATATCCTTAAACAAAGGTATCACAACATTTTGAAATAATCTTCATCATCTCAACTTAGACAAATCATACCTTGGATTATAAAATATAGTGAAACGGCTGTTTGTTGCAGCTGCATGAGCTGCAGCTGCAAGAAGCCCCAAGTGCATGCTATCACTAGAGAGAACTGATGAAGGCATTGCAGTTTGTGGCCGATTAGCACGCCGAATACCAAGGAGCAACTGATTCTTCTCATTCCTGTTGGAATAAATGAAACCCAAACCTGAAGTTAATACCTAAGCAATTTTAACGGCCTATCATTAACGGCCTAGTATCAATCACGTCCCAGAAAACAGAGCAGTCACAATAAAAGAAAGTCAACAGCATAACATGGACAACTACGTACCAGATAAAAAGCACAGAGTCACCAGCAACAAGCCTTTTAGCACTCACAAACACACTCCATCCAGTTGTAAGGAGATGCCTCTTGGGCTGGCCTGCAACAAGATATGTCAATAAATCTTTAAGACATATATTTCATTTATATTAAAGTCGGTGCTTCCTTTTTATCACTCACCGCGAAATATATGTCTAAACTTCCATTCGTT
>JAYMSW010001634.1:0-15807 GCA_036897725.1 Erodium texanum | reverse complement strand
AAACACAAAAGTAAGCACCTTCAAGGAAGATGATACTGTATTTATAAAGCTTAGCTTGTGATTTTTACAAAAAAAAAATACATCCCATTTGTGTACACATGACTATGTAGCAATGAATTTTATATACATGAGTTTGTGGGGGGATAAAATTGACTTTTTATATACCTTGTTAACAAATTTTGTTAAAGATAACAGATTTTGTCAAAAGTTATTAATTTTTAGAAGTCTTGAATTACTTATTTAGACGATAGGTGAGTTTAAGTTAGTAATTACAAATGAGAGATAGTTGATAACTTGGAAGTGGAGTTTCCGTCTGTAATATCAAATGAATTTAAAGTTAAATCGGATAAAAGAAAAAAAGACAATATACTTTAGAGAACAATTCTGTAGCCAAAATAGAAAACAAAAATTATTCCGTTGAATCCCTCTAGGGTTCTATCCTCTTCTCCGCGGAGCTCGCTGGCTTCCATCTTTATTCTCGGTCGATTTCTTCCACGTTCTCAGCAACACAAGATCATCTTCATTCGCCAAGGTACGTTAACGCAGCTGTCTCTGGAAAAGCCTAATGTTTGTTTGCCGAGAAAACGCAGGAAATCTGAGATTGTAACTTCATGCCAGCGCCTGCGTTTTTGTCTCATTTAATTTCATCGACACAATCGCGAAACTAAGAAATGCATTGGAAATTTTATTTTCGAATTATCATTCTCAATGTTCTCCCAACAATTAGTATAAAAAAAATGAAAATTTGTATGCATTTTATACTATTACAGCGAAAAATTATTGACACATTCTTGAAATTTTGCACATTTATGTGTCCAATTGACTGTTTTGCTGCTTTATCTTTCAGGATTCATCATCAAAACTTTCTGCTGAAGTTATTATTAATCTGGGAAGCTTGTTTAGCTATATCTTATATTCATTTTCATCCCACTCGTTGGAGGTAGTGGCTTTATAGCATCTGGGGATTCTTATATCATCTGAATTGACAGTCATGGTTGAACCCAAGCCCTACAAGACAAAGCTGTGCAAGCTTTTCATGACAAGGGGACACTGCCCGAGGCAAGTCTGCTCGTTTGCCCATGGTGATATGGAGCTTCGGCAGTTCATGGGCTCTTTCAATGGTAAAATTGCTGTTTGTGTCATGGTTTCTCTTAGCTTTAGATGCTAATGACACTGGTATATTAACTTTCAACAACCAAGACTGTTTTATTTAGTTGTTGATGTTGAAGATGCACTTATTTCATATAGTAATAGGCTCATGGGAATAGAAAAAGAAGAAGAGAAATTGTGATCCACTTATTTTGTTTCTAGCATTATTATTTCAAACACATTATATGTAGGTACCTCCGGTGAATGAAGCAAGGATATTAAGTGTCCAATTTTATATAGGAAAAATCAGTGGCAATGGACATAGTAGAAAAAAATGTAATACTTGCATAGGTATATGAATAATTATAATTAAATAATCAACTAAAACCCAACATTTCACATTTTGATGTCTTAGCACAACAGTACTACATTTATTAGACCTTTCTAAAATTAGCCCTCACTTTACAATCACCAATGCAAATTTGGGGATTCATAATGAACCCCTCTCATTGGCTTCATAATAAGTGAGGCATGTATTTTTCCTTTAGTACAGATAATGCTGGTTGGCTTCATACTGAACCCCTTTTGTTGGTACTTCTGGTTTATTACAATGATTCTATGAACCGTGATGCTTTTTTATGAAGGATTAGGGTAGTTCTCTGTGAAATATATCTGCTTCCATAATATTTAGATGACATGCAGGTCGGATAAAATATCCATGTGGTCTTATAGCAAGTTCTGCAGTTGTATAATCGTGGCGCTCTTGGTATTGACTTCATTTTTCACGTCTCTTTGAATGACATTGCAAAGGGATTCTTGCATGGAGAAAAGAGTGCAAATTATATTGGAACTATTGCCAGAGGGAACCTAATATTATTGCATGTCAGATGAAATATATCTCTATCATAAATATGGCACCAAGGAGAAATCTCTTCATTCAGATTCTATTATAATATTACTGATCAACGAGAAGATGAAGATGTCGACTATTATTTATCAAATGATTCTTTGATATGTGAAGGGTAGCTCAAATGTTTTAAGCTCAAACATGGGTTTTTCTACTATATGTATTCATTTCTCATTGGTGCTATTTCTATGGGTCCTTTGGGACTGGGGAGGAGGCATTATTTCTGTTCATTATTGTGTTACTCATGTTATGCAATGTAATGGTAAGCTTAGCCCCATCATTAATTTGAGGGTCCTTTGGCTGTTTCATAGGGAAAATAATGTAACATTGACTAATTTTCTTCACTGAAAATTCATCTCCTTCTCAATGCAGGTAGGCGAGACGATCGTGATTTAAGAGATAAGCTTGGCAGAAGGCAGTCAACAATGCAGAGGCATTCCCCAGGAAGATACACAAGACCACGACACTCATTTCGTGGTTAGAAGAACACTTTTCTTCTTCCCGCTTTTTTGTGTGTATTGATGGTGTAACACATTTTTTCTCATTATATACGTTCGGCTTTTATTTTTATCGCTGTGCATGTGTTTCATTCTATCTTGGTGTAAGGGACCATTTAAGAATGGTGCAATCTTATATCAAGTTGTCAAACTCTCAATTGTTGCCACCTTTTGAATACATTTTGGCTGTCATGATAATGATTTTTTTGTTATTTTTCCATGCTTTATATACTTTTGGTTATATTTATAATGCGGGGATTTGAATTGCAGGATACAGTCCTTCACGTCTTGAAAGAAGCAGGTAATTGATATTAATTCTTCTGTCCTTTCCTCAATTTTGTGCTCTTTTGGTGTACATCAAATTGTTTAACATACTAACACACTAGATCTCCGTGAATCCTACTTGAAGATTTTTTTTGTGTGCTGATAAGGATAAGCAAACTACAAAAGTAGATTGATGCATAGAATCTCCTATTAAGTTCACAAGGGAGGTGGGATACTTGAATACCTCTGACAACGGGTGAAATGGCCAACCTAGATGATGGACTAATAGAGCATGGAATCTCTCATGAATTCATTTTGAGAATTGAAGTGCTTTTTTTTGTGTGACAATACAATGTTTACTTATAATGACATCTCAATTTGGTGATTGTGTTGGAAACTGATATTGAATCTACCCTTAGCAACCTCATCACTAGAGGGTTGCCTCAACCTCGTCAATTATGTGAGAGAAATGTAAATACTGAACACATTTGAAAATCATGTAGAAGCTCTTGCTAGGACTGGCTTGTAGATCCTTGAGATATACCATCAACATAGTGTTTCAGTATATGTTTATAGTGGACTGTAGTGTAGTCTGAATAATCTATATTGTATGGCAAACAAGAAGAAAGTCCATGTTTAAGTGGCATGTTTCTTAGAAATTGTCCAAGTGTTTGAAAGTATGTGTTACATTTCAAAATAATATATGAATATGTAAAAGGTTTGGATCATTTTTTCAGTTCATGAATGAAGGGCCTTGAACCTATAAATTAATAAATGGATGTGGAATAAAAAAATACCATGTATTGTAGCAATCTTCTTGAGAGTTTGGAAACCAAGACTAGCCAGTATGCATTTGCGACATCTTAATTTTTGGTACTTAAGAGCCACTAACCCTAAATTTTGGAATGGGTTCATGATATAGTGGCTCTAGTCTATACATGAAAGCCTTGTTGAGGCTGGCTCATATCTTAACTGATGCCTAGGAGATGTGTAATAGTGTTTATGTACTTATTTAATGGGAACTGAGTTCTTCTTACTGAATATTAGTTTTCTTTTCTTGTTCTACAGTGAAAGGAAACACAAGAGAAATTCACAATTAGATGGCCACAGTGCTTTTTCTGGAAGCTTGAGGAACTCAGATGGGAGTGAAAATCGAGCTAGAGAACGGAATGTGACATCTACCAGTGCCAAAAGTGTTCTACAGGAACAGGTTCGAAGAATTTTATCCAATATTAGTCTGAAACTTGCATAAAATGGCTGTTGTGATTATCTGCTAGAAATTAATTTGCGTTTGTTTATCTGTTGCAGTTGAAGCAAGTGCTGTCAGATATAGACTTGCTCAAGCAGCAGAAAATTCAGTTCGAAGTGAGTTTCATTTCTTTGCAACTGCGCTTTGGTTCTAGCTCTGTGTCTATCCATGGCCTTAAGAGTATACTTGATCCAAGGAGCCAAAAAATAAATAAAAACAGAACTTTGTATTACTTCAAGTTTGTTGTTCCTCCCTTTATCTTTATTCTTGGCATATTTCCAACTCTTGATTTATGTGGTCTTCAAAGGTCAATTTGGATGAGACATCTCAGGAAGCTGATAGTCTTGCTTCTAAAATTCAAGAGCTTGAGTCTCAATTGGATGACGAGAAAGAGAAATGTAAAAGGTACTTACCAATCAATCAATAGAAACTTCTTTTCCTTGCCATATCATGTTGCAAGTTTAACTAAGGATTCCTTGTTCGTGAATAATTTGTCCCTTCAAATTTTCCTGAAATTTCAGGATCACATCAAAAACCAAGAAGTTTGTCAAAGCACATGGTCGCCACTCCCGAATACAAAGTGAATTGAAGAGGCAAATACTTTGTTTCATAGTCTGTTTTTTATATGCATGTGGCAGTGTCTTTGGTTGAATGGTTTTAATTTTGCCAACCATTTAAATTTGTAGATCAGAACTCCGACTTCAGAAACTAGGGGATCAACTTGGCTCAGAAGCTACGAGATTTTGTTCTGGCGAAGAGGATTTGAACATCAATATTGTAAGTGAAGGGGAAAATGCTGCTCTTCATGTTAACCTTCAAAATGAACCACAGAAAGATGTTTTCTTGAGCAAGAAGAGGCCACGGATGGACAGAAATGCCACTGAAGGTTCAAGACAAGGTGGTTCTTAATCTTATCGCTTAACATTTCCATGAATGAAACTTTGTGGGATATGAGGTTTGCATTTGTTGCTGATGCAAGCGTTTTAATATATTTAGCAAAAGGAGGAGGATATAAGAGATATTCTCGGTGGAGTTCACAATCAAGGGATGACAAGGAAGTTGAGGCAGTGAACCATGGAAGCAATGGTCATACAACCTTAGCCAATGAAGCCAGACATAAGAAAATGAAGACCTTTGATGCAAATAAGGTAAAGTTCCTTATTTTCTTGTAGGTTTAATTGCAGATAGCTACTGTGTACTATACACGTCTTTTGCTAATAACTATCCTCAACTTTAACTATTTATATCAGATAGCTCTTTTTCGTCAGAAAATGATGAAAATTCCCTTTACCCTATTCTCAAAAAAGACTTCATAACTACCAACAACGTTTTGGTTAGCTGTAGAAAATGGTTGAGTAGGTGTAAAGAGACTCCTTAAAAGATAAAACTATTAAAAAGAAAAAAAAATTGTATTTTTTTGAGATTACTTGGTCATTTTTTGGCAAAAAATAGCAATCTGTAATTTTTTGAAAATTTAGGTAGCTGTGAATAACGTTTTAAAGTTTGAGATAGTTATGTGCAAAAGACGTATAGTATAGTACACAATACCTATCTTTAATTAATCCTTTATTTTATAACTTTGTTTAGCTACAATATCCAAGTCAATTCAAAATTTCTAACCCATCTAATACCTCCCACTATAATAACTAAAAGTGTCTACAATTTTATGTTCGTGAATGAGGTGCAAAAACTCTAAATTTATCGAGATACAGTGAAATGGGAAGATTTTCTTATATTCATTATCTGAATTACTACTCTTATTTATACTAGATTAAGTAAGCTATAAGAGAAACCCCCAAGTCAAAATCAATCCCATAATGTACATCCACACTCAAACATGAACTTTCTTGATTCATGCACAACCCTGTTACTGATTTTTTTGGTAAATACACAGTCAAGGGCTTCAGAATTGGAGCTTCAAGTACCAACAACAAGCATGGCTGCTCATGCAATAGATGAAGTGGACATTCTAGTGGAGGATGATCCAGAGATGCTTGAAACTGCTACAGGAAATGAGAAAGGACCTGCACATGTCTCCAAGAGGTTTCCATTTCCACTTCCTCTACCGCCTCCAATTCCTCGAAATAACTATTCACAGGTCAGTAATCCGATAGTTTCGACTTGAAGCACTTGCTTTTGTTCTTCAATAATTTTGGCATTTGAGACAAATATCGTCTTTGCTTGCAGTATGAAGGTGATGATGTGGAAGTAGATATTGATGGGGCCAAGGAAGAGACCGAGGTTGTGGACATTGTTTGATGATGTCTGGTTCAGAGTTTTGATGCATCAAACAGTATATTTCTGTCTATTTTAGATGTCTTAACCAGGCATAACTAGGTTTCATGTCTAAAAAGTTCAGTTTCTATGCTTTTCAATGACTGGATTGTTAGCAAAGTGAAGAACAGAATGTAGAATGACTTGCTTAAAAGAACCATTTTTATTTGGTATGTTTCTACTAAAGTATCATTTTCTTAAAAGCATTTGGCATTAAATTGAAACAAAATTGACCATACAGTAACATGTACACGTGTCAAATACCCAGTTCGTTTAGATAAGACCCCACATCAACATGTTCCATAGGTTTGGAGTCTTGACCACCCAAACACGATTCACTAATCTCACTTCTCGTCCAACCAAGCAGCACCAGTCGTCGCCGGGATGGTCTAAATGCTGCCCGCCGACAACGATACCGTGCCGGAGCCGGGCCAGGACGAGCCGGCGGCGCCTAGAGTCCTCACTATCATAGCATACGTATTGCAAAAGCTAGTGACCAGAAATGACCCGCTCGTGAATGAGCAGCTGAGCTCGAAGCCGGCTTGGCTGGTGGGGAAGAGCTTGAACGCGTTTCACGGCGTCCGAGCGCCGAACATAAGCATTCCCAAGTACTTGGAGAGGATATACAAGTACACCAATTGCAGCCCATCGTGCTTCGTTGTTGGGTTTGTATATATTGATAGGTTGCTCCACAGATACCCAGACTCGCTGGTGATTTCACTGAATGTACACAGGTTGGTGGTGACTTGTGTCATGGTTGCTTCCAAGATGCTCGATGATGTGTGAGTGAGCTCTGAACCCTTTTCAATTATCTCTCTCAGCTCCTCCATTTTGTGTGGGTTTTGCAATTGATTGATGAATGTGGGTAATGCATGCTATGTGTTCGATGAAATGTCTGAATGGATCTTGCATTTTGATTCATGTGGAATTGATTGATTTCTCTATGGGGGTTTTGCTCCTTTAGCTGTTTAATTTTGTGGGTATAGTTTAGATTGGAGGTCAATTGAAGAATTTGAAGAGTTTAGAGAAAGAATGTAATGCACTTTATGCAGCAAGATTAGATTTTTATTTATAATAAGCATGTGCTGATACATAAAAGTAACCTCAACAAGCAAATTTAACAAACAAAACCACTGAGATTTGCATATTCAATTGTTCACAATCAAATGCTTGTATTTGAGTCCATACTTTTGATGTGCATTTGGGAAATTACAATGTTGCAGGCACTACAACAATGCATTTTATGCTCGGGTTGGGGGAGTGAGCAATGCAGAACTCAACAAGCTCGAAATGGAGTTGCTGTTCCTTCTAGATTTTGGACTTGGAGTTAGCTCTAGGGTTTTTGAGAGCTATTGCTTGCACCTGGAAAAAGAGATGTCCTTGAATGGAGCTGCCTTAGAGATTGAGAAGCCTATAAAGTCTCACTCTCTTGATGATGTTACTGAGATATCAGTGGATGATACCAACAATTCTTCACCACCTCAATAAAGATGGATTGACCTGATAAACTGAGTTTCTTGTTCATCTGCTTTCGTTGATCTTGTAATAAAGTTTATCAGCATATTCAATTGTTCATAATCAACTTTGAAATTCAATTACAAATTTTGAGCTATTTCATAAATTCTTTACTTATATAACATGTTTTACTTACTAGTATTTGGTGATTTCTATGTCCTATTTGCCTATGCTTGATAATTAGAGACAGGGTATAAGTTTTTCTCTCAGATAGAGCTTGCTAATGTCTTTACGTAGGATTTTTGAAGTCTTCATGTTTTATACCGTGACTTGTAATATTCGAATTTAATCTTAAATTACGATTTTATTCTAGTTTAAACTCTATTTTTTTTTGGAATAAAATATGAATTTCACATTTGCGTCCGCAAACACAATAGATATAAACTCAAGGGATATTTAGATTCCACCCCTCCTCCGTCTACACTACAATTGCATATGTCAGTATTGCTTGAGCTACTTCTTTGAGAATTATTTCCTTACTGGACTTTGTAAGGAACTTGGTATTCCAAGTTCGAACTCTTTTGACCTCTTTATCCCGAATAAAATTAAGAGCCCTTGTCCTCTATGTCCAATCATGTTTTGGAGACCCAAATATTTCGAACTACCATTTTCTTCTTGTACCCCCAATATAGTACAAACAACTTTCCTTTCATTATGATCAACATTGGGAAAACTGATGATTTTGCGAAATTTACCATCTGACCCGATTCCACTTCATATTGTTGTAGTATACTCTTCACCTTGGTGTTTCAGTGCTGCTTGCCTTGTGGTACATGTAACTGTCATCTACGAAAAAAAGGCGAGAAACACAGGGAGCTTCTCGAGCCACTTTGCAACCACGCAGAGTTCCTCGATGCACTTCCTCTGATAATGGAGCAGATAGACCCTCAGATAGTATTAGGAATAGATAGGGCGATAGGGGATCACCTTGTCTTATACCCCGCGAAGCCTGGAACGGGCTGATACGATATCCACTCGATGATATGTGAAATATGACCGATGCTAGGCAGGCTCGGATAATCTTTGTCCACTTTCTCACAAAGCCCGTCTTCTCCTTAACTTCTAATAAAAAGCTCCATTGGACTTGGTCATGTGCCTTACTCATATCGAGTTTTAAGAGCATATAACCTGTCTCGCCTTGTCTCTTCCACTTCAAACAGTACATGACCTCAAAAGATATCAGAATGTTGTTTGTGATAAGCCGTCTAGGTATGTGATGCAGTCGGAAAACCCTAGGTTTAGCAAGCGTTAAGCCCTAAATGGATTCAAGTTCACAAACAATGAACTTGAAGAGATAAATCTGGAAATCCACCAGATTAGAAAAAACTTCTCAACATAGATTAATTAACAAAAACTAATGTTTACCAAAGTCTAGAATCTCTATATATAGAGAAGAAACCCAACAATAAAAAAATACTAATAAAAAAGAAATATTAATAAGAAAAAAAAATACTAAATCCCTCCTACGTCATTTAAAGAACTCAAATAAACAGATCTCCTTATACCATGTGCATGGGTCCGACAGCTGCTTCTTTACCTTCTCCTGCGTGCTCACGAAATCAAGACATGAACCAAGAAAATAAATGTGCTCTTCTTGTCTTAACATGCGCAGCACATCAAGATGAAACAACTAAGTAGCTACTGCCACTTGCTCAAATGGAAGAGAACTCCTATTTGCTTGACTTCCGTGACCAACACAACATCAATCAAGACCTCTCCAACACTACAACCATCAATCAATCAAGAACATGCTTCCTGAACCCTTTCTCCTTGTAGCTACTCAAGAACCAACAAGAAAAAAATTCCCCCAAAATTCCCAGACCTGTGTCACCCCCTTCTCAAAGAAAATGAGACCACACACCCTCAAATCTTGATCCTCTGTTTGGCTGCCATCCTAATTAAAGACAATGCAAGACAAAGGGCCTTATATTGAACTTAGGCCTAACATGAAGTGATGGGCCTAACTCTGGAACTTGGGTCACAAGCCCATTTTGAGCCAGTTTTCTACAAAAATAACATTTCCATACAAACCTTAATGATTTCAACAAGTTTAAAATCATACCATCAAGAAGCTTGGGAAACAATGTTCAAGGTTCAATGAATTCTTACCTTACCAAAGTCAAATTAGGCTATGACCAAAATAGAATTATAAGTTTGTTTCATATCATAACTAACTCCAGGAACCACCATACTTCATAGCAGCAAAAGAATGCAAAAATCCTATCTGCCCCTAAACCTACTTCTCCAATTCTAGATAATTACAATATTCTAACAGCTCAACTGTGTGTTGACTAGAACACAGTGCTTGTTTGATTTAAATGGTCACAACTCAAAATGTATACTACACCTATTTAACAAGGTTCTACAACTCAGTGAGTTGACAAATAAGGATCTTTTGACTAATTGAAAAAAAAGGAAAAAGTAATTATAGACCATATATAGAAGGGTCCAACAAAAAATAACATATTAAAAGTACATGAGTTTTGCACTCCAATAGAGGTGCAATATCAAAGGAAAGATCCAAGGTACGATATAAAGATAAAGAAAGATGTATGTTAATATGAGTTCAGATAAAGAATAGCTAATACAGTTACACAGACAGGAAATTGAATACCTTGGTGCATGATGTCCTTGGAGCTTAACCACATTTGAAAAAGCTATACTGATTAAGAAATACTCAGTTACATAAAGCAAGCTTCCCAGCCCACTCATCAACAAACCCTGGGACCCCATAATCAAGGCTAAGCTCCCTCGGAGCTGGGTTGTTCTCCAAAGCAAACAATATAAGCCGAGGCAACGACAGATTGTTGTGATCATGTAGAACAAACTGCACAAACACATTAGGACTCAAGCTGTGGCTGATATAGCAAGCAACGTTCCTCATTCTAGAACAATCCATCGCAAAATCAAGAGGAGGACTTGAGGGATATGTTGGCCTCACATAATCTTAGTATATCTGAGATACCATACACAACATCAATCAATCAAGAACCCCCCCCATTCTGCTCACCGTTCACAGCGAAACCTCGAGCTTCCTCTCTGGTGAGAACAACTCCAGAGTACTCACATATGAAAGAACCGGCACATATAAACTCCAATGACCTCACTCCCCACCCAGTCTCCCTAGACTTAAACAGTTCAAGTCTATTCTTCAACCCATTTTGGGTAACACGGTTCCTACAAGTTGGGGGACACTGACAGAATTTCCCACATTCAAATACTATTGGCTTTCCCCTAACAAGAGTCCCATTGTAGTCATAAGCAAATTCACCCCCATTTTTCATAGCACATAAGCAATTTTCAGTACAATCCGAGACACAATCACACCCAGTCCAACTAGCCCCCGGAGGGACCACAAAAGCAGGAAACACGGTCCTCTTAAGATATTCATAATAGAATGGATCTTCTCCTTCTTCCTCGATATATCAAAACACCATTAAGTCTCACACCCAAGGGTCTAGTCATAAGCGTCTGAGCAAACTTAAACATGGAGCTTCCCATCTCAGGTTGTCCATCAATTCTAGTCAGCCTGAACATGTAAACTCCAAAAACAGACTTACCCAAATCAAACCAGCAATCAAGAATTTTATATAAGTCGTCATAAACATAGACCTTACTTGTCACGCTCCCTGGAAACTTGATCCCTCTGATCACTCTGAATTCAATCCCTTAGTGCATACTTATTTCCATGGCAAGATTGCCACCTTCCAATTTCTGGTGAGCAGATTGTCCATTGAACTTGTCTTGCCCTTCATGGCCTGTGTAGATTATGACATCCCCAGCATCCTCGTTGTCCTCGTATCCGCCAGAGACAATGATGCTGGTAGCTATTGGCTCCCCATTTGAGCTCTGGCTAATGGGAACATAGTCGATTTCGGCCTGAGGTTGACCATGCAATCCAATGACGCACAATTCCATCCAGAACAAGAACAATACCCCAACATAGACCCCAGGGATGGCTCCCACAATCCTTTTATCGTGATTGAGCCACAGACCACGTTCCCTCATGACAGCGGAAGCACGCAAATCCCCACGAGCCCGGCGGCCGTTCCCAAGACCGCTCCGCTTCTCATCCTCCGCTATCGAGTACATGCACATCAAATCGCACAGCATCCTCGTTCTCCTCACCACGTCGCAGAAATACCTGTGGTCCTCCTACACGAGATCGGTGACCCGGACGAGCTCCCCGGGCCTCGGGGTGTAGCACTTGGCCGGCGGCACGAAGACGGTCTGGTTCTCCTCCATCGGCACAATCGCCCTGGGCACAGAATCCAACACGCCGGTGACGGTGCTGCCGTCGCCATCGCCGAGTTGCTGCAACCGCTTGGCGAAAGCGGTCTTGAAGAGCTCCAAGACCCGGGAAAACTCGGAGTAGACATTGTCTTCGTCGGCCGATGACTACGACGGGGGAGTGTGGAGACAGGGGCATTCTAGAAATTGGAGTAGAAATTGGGGGGAAGATGACCTTGTGAACTAGAATGGTGCTCTTTTGGTGACGGTAGGCATGAGCAGCCTTATGAACAATCCAGTCTCACAACGGGACTGAATCAAAGTCAACCGCATATGCCAATTGCATTAACATAAAATAAGACAATATCGTTATTATATTAGTCATCCAAAGATAACAACTTCAAAATATTAATTAAAAAAAAAACATTTTCATTTACACTAATTGGCCTAATAAAATCCCCCACTGATCTTCTGTGAGCGTCACATAGCTTTGACTCATCATCGGAACTCTTTCATGCATTAATGTCGTCCATAATGTACTGTTCCTTGATCTCACAAAATTGACTCGCAGTCACTGGGTCCCAACTCATCTAGAAACGCTACCCCTACCATTTTGCCAATTCTGGGATTATTCATCGCGAGCACCCCCTCGTACACTTCGCCTCCAGAGTAGGGTTGTTCCGAACTATTAGGACGTCGTCTCGGAGATCCTTGGGGTCTACAAGGTCGCCTATAAGAAACCCACCGGGCCAAGTTGTCCACTGCAGCCTATGACCACTATATGAGGTGAAGTTTAGTCATTGGAAGAATTGTTTCTGGGGCCACCATTCCTGAGGCCATCTAAAAATCCAAAAATGAGAATAAGAAAACATCCACAAACTAAAAATGAAGTGGAGAAGACTTACTTTGATGACGGGTTCTTGGTCGGTTTAGAGGAAGTTGGAGAGGATGAGAATGAGGTGGAACAGAAGACGACACCAAGTTGGAAAAGGCCAAAGAGGACAGTGCAGCTTGGGCTCGCGCTCCAGATAGGACGACTCAGAATGGTGGCGAGACGAGACGGAACTGGATAGTGACTGGATGGAATGGGACAATGGTTGGACAGAATGAAATGGTGGCCAGACGGAGTGGAGGAACAAGAGGGACAAGAAAGTATGGAAGGAGTGAAGAAACAAGAAACTGACTTGATTCCCAATATGTTATAAAGGCATGAGTGACACATCAATTAAATTTTGTGTCACCCAGGCAACACAGAATTTAAATATTGCGTCAACCAATCCCAAACACTTCAAAGAAAAAAAATGGGGCTTTAGTGAACAAATTCAAAAATGAATCTTGTCCACTAATGCTCCTACAAATTTCTAAGTATTGGGGATTTGGTGGCACAGTGCGTCACCTAGGCCCCAACAGTTCCAAAAATTTAGAGGATTAGGGGACAGATTCGAAAACTCATTAATGTTCCAAAAAATTTATAATTGTTGGGGTTTGTACAACACATAATTTAAATTCGTGTCACCCAAGCCTCTTTGGAGCTGAAATTTGGAGCATTAGTGGGTAGATTCCAATTTCACCTATTTTTCTGAAGCACATCGAAACATAAAAAATAAATAAAAAGAATTCACTACGCAATTACTGCCCGTCAATGATTACAAAGAAAAAAATATCTTGAACCTCATCACTGATCACTGATTCTCGTTCATAATTGTACCCTTCTTCCTCATCCTCGTCTTCATGTAACTCATCTTCTTGATCATTCCCTGTGTTTGAAGAACATTTGAGTATAGACATTGACATAAGGTATTGAACCCAAGTCAATGAGCAAACCCAATACAGGAATAGTCGTGTTGACGACGGGTTCTTGGTAAACATCTTGAACCTTGCATAATGACCGAATATTGTCCATTGTTTCAAGTGTTCTCGGATTGAATGCATCCCTATTGGTCATTTTGTTTACAACTTTCCATTAAAGACCGACTTTAGGATCATTGACTTAGAAGACTTGTTTTTCCATAAGTACAAGGAAAAACGACTCTTCTCTACAACAATCCATGTTTGTGTTAATAGAAATCAAGTCACAGTCATGAGTGACACAATGAGAGGCATGTCATCTACACCGAAATAGAAAAACATATCCCTTGTATATAAAAGTTCAATAACCGTAGTAAGTGATGTCCATTGATTCAAGCATCACTTCTTAACTCCGAGTGATTCGTGTTTTGTGCCTAGGTTCACAGACTAATTTGACCCCGCTCACATTGCACCAAGTATACAAGTTCACTACATATGGCTCGGCACCCAATCCAGAGAGCTCCTCATTATGCGATCTTAACTAAACATATGCAGACAATTCAACTAGTATACATATTCATTACATTCTGACATACAATTAATTCAGATTAAAAAATTTACGATTTTTCTGAATATATGAATGAAACAATTTATTGGATGATGAAATGTTTCTTTACCAACACATATAACTGATAGTATTTAAGTGCACGGTTAGTTACATGGTCGTTAATCTCAGTAGAGTTGTGCAACATTGTCCAGTGAGTAACGCCAATTTGTAGCCTCTCCGACTTAGTCTTTCAATCATGGCTTATCCGTGCGACCAACGAGGAGACAACGGGGATGTCCCACTTTCTTCTTGTTTATATTGTATCAGTTCGTAACCGTCCTAATTGTTCAAATACATATTAAAAAATATTATAACCGTGTTCACATACGAAGATGATAAGTTCATAACTAGCTCGACCAATGATATCAAGTTTATGTCCTTGTAAACCGTCATGCTAACTTTGCCGCTCGTGTTACCCAAATGATAATCGGTAGCTGTGATATATATAACCACTTGAGAACGTTGAACAAGTTGATGAACCATCAAATAGTATCGATATCTAAGAGTGGAAAAGTGAAGGAGCAATGTGATTTTATTGTCAAATTACTGTCGATACAAATGAAGGAGTTGGCCTGAATGAAACAAGTGCTATCATTTTCTTTTCTTGAAAATAAAGATGTTAACAATACGACGTTCTTTCGACTGTCATTAAAATACAAACAAAATTACAAACTGTTGTACACAGATTTAGAATGGAGATAAGTTGGGTAATTTTAAACTTCTTATAATTTAGTTGAGGGTAAATTCCAAAAAACTACTCGCAGCAAGTGATTATTTTGAAAAACCTAATGTGTTACGAACTTTGTCCTATTTTACTACCCTCAACTTTTTTTTTTGGTGTACTGTCTGTTAGTTTGGATGTTTTCCATCCAGTTTTATGTCATGTGCACTGCATGTGCTGTCTATTTTTGAAAAATGACAACAATACCCTTAAGAGTAAAAAAATTAAAAAAAGAAAAGGGGAAGAACATCTTCTTCCCCGGCAAACACACTCGTCGCCACGTCGGTCCAAGATCGGGTCCGTAGAGCAATCGGAGCTCTACAACTAGCGCGGCTGCGGCATGAGCGTGATGAAGGTGAGCCACAAGGACGAGAAGGCCGAGTTAGATCTGCGCACCCTTTTGGACTTCCAATTTCTGCTCCAAGACCGTGGATGTGTCCAAATTCGGGCCATTTACGTCGGGGGCGACCTACAGATGAGTCGGAAAGCTCGTTGAGCCCGAGGAGTTCTCCGATAAAGCCACATCTGGAATCTGGGTCTCTCGGTTTGCATCGACCAGACCTGGAATCTGGTTTTGAGTCAGTTGCCGACGAGTCTCTTCATGAAATCGACCTCAATTCGGTCTCGTCGTGGGTGTTGTGGTTGGGGGGAACAGATCGGAACGTC
>JAYMSW010001633.1:0-15813 GCA_036897725.1 Erodium texanum | reverse complement strand
TTTTATTATTTATTTTATTAATCAATTTATTATATATTTATTTATAGGGTTGAGTGACATCTTTTGAAATTTTAGAAAGTAAGGGTATTTCTATCATTTTAGTACAAAATCTAATTTTGAAAGGTTTATGTTTTCAAAAGCACGATTAAATACCAATGTAGTTAATTGAAAATAGTGTATAGATTTGTGCATGTAACTGCAATTTACCCTTTAATAAATGGTACAAATTGATTCACAATTAAGATAAGCACGATTTATCTGAGTATCTGTCTTGTCGCATGACATGGTAGCCTAGGTTACTTAGTTTATCACCTTCGTTACTGATCAGAATCTCACAGTGCAAGGTACGCAGACATGGGAACAAGCAGGGCTGTTAGTGATTTAGAGAGATAATACGAACAGATTTGTTTGGAAGATGATCTGGTGGAGGAAGAGATCGATGTCACTCGAGACCCATTACCTAAAGCGGAGGAGGAGGACCTCCGGTAGTGTATGGCCGGAACCCTAATGATAGATAGGGTTTTTGATGTTGAGGCCTTTAAGCTTTTTATTGCAGTTTTATGGAGGCCGTTGAGGGGGATATATGTCGAGACTATTGACGCAAACCTATTTCAATTTCAGTTCTACAGGGAAGCAGACATGATGAAGGTGGAGGGCTCCCCTTGGACATTCAACGGCATGCTTTTACTGGAGAGGCTTGATCCGAGAACCAATCCGCAGAAGTGAGGTTCCGATCAATTGATATTTGGCCACAATTGCATGACTTACCGGCAGGGTATCGGTTAGAGAAGACGATCACGGTATTTGCCAAGTCAATAGGAGAGGTGGTTGCCTTAGGCCCAAACAATCAGGCAGGACTATGGAAAGAGTATGTTCGTGCTCGGGTGCGTCTGAACTTGGGAAAGTTGTTAAAACGAAGAATTATTATCAAGAGAGAGGGAGAAATCTCTTCATGGGTGAACTTTAAATATGAAAGGGCTCCTACTTTCTGCTTTGTTTGTGGGAGAATTGGTCACACGGAGATGAGATGTGAACGGGTTGGACACATTCCATTAGAACAGATTGAAAAGCCATATAGAATGTTTATGCGAGTACAACCACGCATTCATAGATATGTGGTGGGGGCCAAGTGGTTAGTAACTGAACAGAACAGAGGCCAAGGTTTAGTGGGAAAAGAAGTTACATGCCATGGTTCAAGTACCACTTGGAGAACGAGTGTTGACTTAACTGACGGGGATAGGAGTCAGGACTACAGACACATGGAACCGGAAACACGGGAAAATGTGACTAGAGAGAATATCACCACACTCGTACCAGACCCTACGAATAGTGAGACAATTACTACAACAAATGTAATGGTACGAACCCATCACCAAGAGATAGGACATGAGATAAGATTGGGCAAGGAGGTGACAGGGCATGGTAGTAATGGACCAAAGTAGCATGTGATTCATAATGAGATGGTTAAGGAAGCAATAGCCTTGACTCGTCCATCAAACCTTATGACACCTAAGCATTTGCTAGCAAAATACATAATGATACCCACTATGAGTGTTGGCCAACAGAGAAGCAAGTCCCCGGAGCCGGGAACGGAACAAATAAGAAAGAGGAGTAGGAAAGAAAGTACAAGAAGTGGGGGAGGGAGAGGACTAGTGTTGTCCAGAGTAGCAGAAATGGAGGGCACACTTGATTTGAATACTGTCACCTCAGGTACGGAGGATCAAGACATGTACCAAGTTGAAGCTAATAAACATACGATGGGCCCGTCAAGAGGGACTCGCCATTCCTAATGAATACCATAGCATGGAACTGTTGGGGACTTGGGATCCCGCGGACACAACAGTTCTTGGTCGAGCTGATAGCCCGTAAGAAACCTGACTTAATCTTTCTGAGTGAAACCAAAAGTCACCAAGAACTTGTTGAGAAACTCAGGAGGAAATGGAGATTAAATGGGAAGATATGTGTTGATCCTAGAGGCCGAGGGGGAGGCATGGCGTTACTGTGGACAGAAAATGTGGAGGTACAGCTTAGAAGTTTTTCAATTAATCATATTGATGTATTTGTTAGGGAGGAAGGCCAGCCACGGGTCAGGGTGACAGGAATCTATGGGGAACCTGCAAGAGAGTGTAAACAAACAACGTGGGATTTAATCAGAACATTACACCACAATGCGTCGGACTCATGGATGCTTATTGTGGGTTTTAACAATATTATGAGCCATGAGGAGAAAAAAGGTGGAAACAAGTATCCCCAACGTCTATTGAAGCATTTCGAAATGTAGTTGAAGAGTGTACTTATTTGATTCGAGCATGATGAGCCAGGAATAACTTGGAAACGAGGGCGAAACACTCAGAATTGGATTGAACTCCGGCTTGACCGTGCTCTTATAAACCAGCAATGGATGAATCGGTTCCTTGACACTATTATACACAACCTTAGCCTCGGTCCAGGCACATTAGACCATTCGCCACTACTATGTCAGATACGACCCCAATACAGAAGGATCAGGTACCGCCCATTTCGATTTTAGAATGCTTGGTTACGCTCACCTAATTGTTCAAATGTTATACGCCGAGGTTGGAGACAAAACGAAACTGTGCCCATAATGCAGAGAATAAGCTCAGTTGGTAGGCTTTTGGGAGATTGGGGTCGCAACAGTGTGAACAAGTTGACAAATAGAATAAAAAATCTTGAGAAGTCCAGAGAGAGACTGAGGCCTAGGCATGATCAGCCTAGTGTATAGAAATTCGAAGCTATTAGTAAGCAATTCAGTCGAGCCTACAGTCAACAAGATGATGTATGAAAACAAAGAGAAAAACAACATTGGCTCCGAGATGGGGATCAGAATGCCTAGTACTTTCATGCAAAAGCAACAGGGAGAAGAAGAAGAAACAACGTTCGGGGGCTCATGGATTCTAGTGGGGTCTGGCGAGATTGGAACTCTGGTCTCGAGGAAGTAATTCAGGATTACTAATCTGAACTTTTTACTACATCTGAGCCACAGTTGGGCACATGCATTGAAGCCATCCCGAGAGTGGTTATGGAAGACCAGAATATGATCCTAATGGCTCCAGTTTCAGAGAATGAGGTCTGGGCAGCAGTTCAAGGCATGGACCCGAATAAATCACCAGGGCCCAATGGTCTAAACCCAGCATTTTATCAGAGATAATGGGATGTGGTAGGCAGAGAGGTAGTCCATACGGTCCAACAATTCTTTGATTTAGTTGCTCTGCCAGATAGTCTTAATGAAACCAATGTTATTCTCATATCTAAGAAGAAGAACACACGTGTAGTGGGAGATCTAAGACCCATATCGTTATGTAACGTATTGTTCAGGATTGTATCCAAAGTTATGGAGAATAGACTGAAATCTTTTCTAGGCTCGATTATATCCTTTATCCAGAGTGCCTTTATCTCTGGTAGATTAATCACTAACAATGTGATGGTTGCAGGTGAAATAATGCATTATCTGAAATGCAAAACTCAGGGCAGAGATGGAAGATTGACCTTGAAACTCGATATGAGTAAGGCATATGATCGAGTGGAGTGGCCATATTTGTATGCAATATTGCAAAAGATGGGATTTGGGGATCAATGGCTTCAATGACTTCGCCTATGCTTGGAAATAGTCAGATACAGAATAGTTACAGAGGGTCAAAGATTACAAGAGATTCGGCCTACTCGGGGCATTCGCCAAGGTGACTCAATATCGCCCTACTTGTTTATTTTATGTGCTAAGGGCCTGTCAAGATTACTGTTTCAGGTCGAGATGAGGGGGACAGTGCATGGTTGTAAAGTAGCAAGAGGGGCACCAACATTTTCACATATGTTCTTTGCAGATAACAGTTACGTCTTCTACAAGGCCACTACATCAGAAGTGGAAACTATTGGCAGAAATACTAACTCAATTCGAGAGGGCTTCAGGTCAGAAAGTGAATTTAGACAAATCAACTTTATGTTTCAGTACCAACACGACCTTAGAAACAAGGGCCATGATCTCGGCTTCGATCCACATACCAAAAACAAATGAACAGGGTCAATATCATGGTCTACTATCATTGATGGGACGCAGCAAAGTGGATGCCATGTCATATCTTAAAGATAAAATTTCAGGAAGAATACACAGCTGGGATAACAAGTTCTTATCTCGGGTAGGAAAGGAAATACTACTGAAGACTGTTATCCAAGCTCTGCCAACATATGCCATGGGAGTCTTTTTGATTCCTCAAACACTTATAAAGGAAATACAAAGGATGATGGCGAGTTTCTTGTGGAAGCAAAGTGCATACCAGGGTCGGGGAATAGTCTGGATGAGGTGGGAAAGAATGTGCGTCCATAAGTCTATTGGGGGCCTTGGCTTCAAATGATTACGAGACTTTAATGTTGCAATGCTTGGGAAGCAGGGATGGAGGTTACTAACGAATCCCGAGAGCTTGGCAGGGCAAATTTTTAGAGCCAGGTACTATCCTAATGACATCTTTCTTACAGCTTCACTAGGTGCGAATCCTAGTTATATATGGAGGAGTATCCTAGAAGCTCAGGACTTAATTTGATCAGGGGCGCGAAGAATAGTTGGAACTGGTGACTCTATCCAAATAAGTTCAGACCCATGGCTCCCTACCACTTTAGCGTGTGCTAGCACTGTCCACTCTAATTTAGAAGACCACACAGTCAGTGTTTTAATCAACCCAGATAGGACTTGACACAAGGAATTCATTGAAGCACACTTCACATTGGAGGACAGCTGAGTGATACAAGCCATCCCATTAAGTAGAAGAGTACAATTAGACACTTGGTTCTGATGGAAAGATAGAAGAGGCAAGTCCTCGATAATAGGAGCATACAAATGGATCCAAGAACAGATGAATCGTTGAGCTCCCCATGTTGTAGACCGACACTGACAAGCTTTATGGAAAATGATGGTACCGCCAAGAGTAGCAAATCTGGGATGGAATATAGCTGCTGATTGTATGCCTACATATTCACAATTCAGAACCAAGGTCTTGGATGTGCCTATCAGTTGCCTTCACTGTGGCTTGTTGGTGTCTCCAACACATGTGTTTGTGGCGTGTCCTAGAGCTCGACAGTGCTGGGCCGCCTCAACACTCACAGTACCCCTCACGGAGCAACTCTTGATGTGCACATGGTTGTGGGAGCTCTTTGACACTAGTACCAAGTCCGTATGTGAGAAGATACTGATGATATGTTGGGAACTGTGGGGTGCTCAGAATGACTTGGTGTGGCATGAGAAAGTCCGTAGCACTGCCACTATACTCCACAGAGCTGCGGCAGGGCTCATGGAATGGCAAGATGCCCAATTAGAGAAGCAAATGCAGCAGCAGAGTCCAGTTGGCCCTACGACATATCCGAAGAGCTGGAGTAAACCAGGTGTAGGATGTCTCAAAATTAATACCGATGCAGCAGTATTCAGAGATGATAACTCAGGGAGTTTGGGTGTGATTTGTAGAGATGAGCACAGACACATGGTTGATGCACTGTGTTTGACAGTCACAGGAATTACGGAGCCGGAAACTTTGGAGATACTAGGCATCAAGGAAGCGCTAAGCTAGGTAAGGAGAAAGGGATTGACCACTGTAAGTATTAAATCAGATTACCAATCTATGGTGCTAGCAATCACAGGAAATCAGGTTTTTTATTCCCCGTTTAGTTTATTAATTTTAGATTGTAGGCAGTTGTTGCAATTATGCAATTTAAAGTCTCTTATATATGTAAGCCGATCTGCGAATCGACATCTCATTAGTTAGCCGAGAAGCTCGTTCATATGTTGATTGGTCTTGGAGTCGAGTTGTTCCTGATGGACTCCAAACTATCCTTGTTTTGGACATCATGCAATAACATACCATTACATTTAAAAAAATAAAAAATAAAAGATAAGTACGATTTTCTTTTTTCTTTTTTTGAAAACAGCACGATTTTCTAATAAAAATTTAAATATTTCTGGCCATGACCCATATACACACTCCCGAATCTTTTCGGATGAGTGGGTTGATAAATTCTTAGTTTGTAACTTATGTGAGGGTTCTTATTTGATAAACACTTATTCCATTCGGTCTTTTTAGATTGAACTCAACCTAAAAAACTCATCGGGATAGAGCTTAAAGGGCCTTCCTACAATTTCTAATATTCTGAAGGTCATATTTAACATTTCAAGTCCACATCAGGATTTGTACAGTTTTTTTGAATCTTAGTTTCATATCATATCAGGCAAATATGCACCAAAAAAGATATCGATCAACACAGCATATAATAGAATGCTAATTATAGAAGCAAACAAGCAATGGTCTTTCAAGTTTCAGCTTTCAAAGGTATAGTGCAAGTAACAGCATGGAATATGACATGGACACAAAGGCCTCATGGTTCTGAAACCAAGTTCATGACCTGATGATACAAGAAAAATCACCAAAAACTACAACGGGTGCAATATATAGTTCGTTTGGATGCTGGATAAGGTAGCTCAAATAAGCATATCCTCAACATGTGCGACAGTTACTACCATTCATCCATATACCAACAAAAGCTTCTGACATTCTTAGGTCTTCAATGGGGCCTTCTTCTCTCTGTCGCAGATTCTGGCAGGAGCATTGGAATGCGATTTGAACCTGCCTCTTCCTTCCCCTTCTTTGTCCTGTACATTGGGAATTCCAAAGTTAAATATTTCCTTTATCTGATAAACCTAGGTTTTTCAACCAGAGAAAAACTCCTGCAATGACTTGTACCTTTTTCTTGACAATCTGAACCACATCCTCGTCATGAAGAACGTGACTAAGGCCACAATGCTGTGGGTAATGCCTTGCACTTGTACCCCATACAAGCACATATTTCACTTCCTTCACCAAATTTCTGTGTATGTGGTTACAGAAGTCTTCAACAGTGCACCCACCTCTATCCTACAATCATGCACCAAGAGAAAGTATAAAAGAACACCAACACTAGCATTGATAACTCCTGTATTTTTGTAGCAAATTGGCAATTTCTATGAGCTTACCAAGATCGATAGGTTAAGGTACAACAACTACTGACATAGAGATACATAACATACCGCAGATAGAACAACTGGATCGCTGAAGTCAGGCTGCTGTCCTTGTGGCTTGGTATAGACTCTTACCAGTCCCATCTCCTCCCACATTCTTGCCAGCAGTCTGTCCAGGTTCAGCTGTTCAGGCAACATTAAAAGCACATGAATTATATTTCTCAATAGCGTGTCAAATGCACAATGCTACAAGAAATATGAACTAATAGGACATATTTATTTATGTGAATGACTCAATGTGATCTGCAGTTGGTTCATGGAGCCTAGCCCAATTGATGGGGAAAATGGCTAAGTTGTTAATTTTTATTAGCAATATCCCAGATATGGGGATTGTAACCAGCAACCTCATGTTTATTACATGAAGTCCATGCCACTTGACCCACAAGCTATCATAATTATTGATAAAGAGAATTTTGCATGGCATGCGTTCTTATACTCTTTTAACAAATAACATGGCAAAGAAAGAGTATTTTCATAATCATTACTTTGGATACTGTTGTTGGAAATTCTATCGCATACACAACAATTGGCAAATTCCAATACGTTGTATCAGGACTGAAATTTTAGCCTGATAAAGTACTCATTAAAACTTGATTAGACATGCACTTCAATATCATGATATCAAAAAAGCATTGAGTTTTTTTCATGTCAAATAGATTATCTTATTGATGCAATTTTTATACTGGAAAACATGATAAATCATTGGTTTCATGTTAATTACAACTTACAGTAACTTGAAACTTTAGAAGGATAGAAGATACCTTCAGATTGCAGCTAAGAACTACGGAACTTGGTTGTCGGGCTAATCTGTCCACATCATCAATACCAACAACATCTATTTTGTTGTAAACATATACACATTTCATGTATTTGCGATTTCCCTCAATTACGTCAATAAGATCATCCACTGTTGCATCCTCGCGAAATAGGATCTGGAATAAAACCCATTCACTTCGACTTACTTCACTAAACAAATTGCAAAATTTGTAGAAATGATGCAGGCTTAGCTATATGGATCCAGTCATTGAGTCCTCAACACAGACCATATATTCTTAATGAACAGAACAGGAATATAATAATGAGCCCATTTTTTCCAGCTCCAACGGATAAAAAAAGAACTAGTAACATGGTAAACAGAGCAAGCTCCCAAACCTCATCTACTTCACCTTCAAGCTATCATAATTATTGACAAAGTTCTCATGCAGTTGCGAAGCCTGACTAACCAGTAATTGTACTTGATAACAATGACTATGGACAACGAACAAGAGTACATGTGGTAGATAAAAGACAAAACCTGCGTACCTCTGCATTGTGAATTTTGTATTCATGTAGAATTTGATAACATAGTTTCTCATCCACATGAGTCAGAGCTAAAGTACTGTTGAAAGAAATACCCCCAGTTTTCTTCTTCTTGAAGTATATCTGCCAATGTGACAAGATCAGAAGTCAGCAATGAAATAACCTTAGTAACATGATTCCTAGCAAACTCACTTCTCAGAATAGTTATGTAAGGACCCAAGTCCACTGAGTCAAAACTAACGAGAAAGACAACCAAAACTATTTCCGTAAAGACCCGAGAGCTATATATGCAATTTATATATATATAAAATAATAAAGAATGAAGAACTTGAAAAGTATAGATATTAGATGGAAGACACACAAGGAAAACAGTATGTTTTAGACCATTAAAATGTACATAGAGATAGAGTATAGACACTAGAAGGGATAACCTTACCTGAGGTGGTTTCTTGTTCAAACGCAAACCAACTGCTTCCAACTCCTTTGTCAAAATTTGCCTATGGCCCTCACTCTGTAGATTTTTGGAACCATTTCAGAGTTAATGCAAGAACACAAATAGACATGTCACAGCTACTAAAATTATTCCATAACAAAATTATTTTAATACTAACAACTCGAAATGTAACAAAACTAGCCCAAATACTAAAGACTAGAACTGCATCACAATGTAAAACGGGGCAGGCATTTACCATGTACAAAAAGTTTAAAGCATCCAATGTGACAATGCATCAGTCTGAATAACAAGAATGCTGATAGCTAAAATTAGACACTTACTTTTGAGGCATCAAGAACCATCAACACAATGTCTGAAGATTTGGAAACAGCAATGACCTGGAAAAATATATAACACCAAATTTACTGTATTCCCACAATGCCCAGGCAACTTAACTGAAAGAAAGGAAAACTAAATAACTACATCAAAATCATGTTCATTCTGTTAAAGAAAAAGAATAACAATAGCAAGTACATAAGATATGTTTTAGAGAAAGCCCGACGGCAGTAAACGTGACATAAACAGACACTTAGTATCACAAGATAAAGCAACACAATTCAAATCACTAACCTGCCTTCCACGCCCCTTTCCCTCAGAAGCACCTTCAATAATTCCAGGAAGATCGAGCAGCTGAATCTTAGTATCATTGTAGTGTATAATCCCAGGAATGCAGGTAAGAGTTGTGAACTCGTATGATGCAGCTTCCGAATGTGTGCCTGTCAACATTGTCAAAAGTGTTGACTTCCCCACACTACAAGAGAATTATGAAATGAGTTAAGCAAGAGCTCAATTCCTCATGTCGGCGCAAATACGTATACATGTGTGATATGAAAGATAACAGGCAAAGCTAATAACTAGCAACCCTAGCACACAATTTACAACCTCTCATAACAGTTGTACTAAATCACTGACATACTATACAAATATTGGTGACAAATTTACACAGGCTTATTCCACTCATAGAAATTACTAACCTTGGAAAACCAATAAGAGCAACCCGTCCATGACCATATTTTGTAACTTCAAAACCATCTCCACCTCCACTAGAACCCTGATTTAAATATTTTACTATAAGAGAGTATGGAAAGCAAGAGAAAGCATACAAAGAAAGGAGATGTAGTATGGCCTCAAAGGTCAGTACTGTCGGTGTATTGTGCCTAAGATAATCCTTCAAATGATAAAACCAGTTAGCACACGTACTTTTGGAGGCTCCAACAGCTGTGTCCTCAGCTTTGCTATCTTTGCTTTGAGCTGACCAAGATGATACTCTGCATATCCACTCAGTAAAATAAAATTCCATAAACCATAATGAAACTACACAAGACTACACAATAAAAAAGAGAGCCCGTTAGATTTCAAGGATACTGCAACCGACCTGTGGCCTTATTTTTCTGTGTCCGAGCCATCTCGGCTTCAATTTCTTTGATCCTTTCAATGATCCCCATTTTTCCTGAACTTCAAATGCTACTACTGGGCACAAAAAGAAGCAGAAGAACAATCAATTACAATCTACAAAAGGAAGCAATTTTGAATCTTGTCTATGCACAACCCAGTTTTAAGCTCTCACATTAAAGTACATAAAATCAATACATATATAAAAACATAATAAACAACCCCTGACCAGAATTAATCTAAAACAGCTGAAACAAAGCGAAATTCACCATATTGATGCATACACAAGTACATTACTAATGAGCTTAGCTCTCGAAACAAGCAAAGACGCTAGAAATATTTCCGATAATTTCAAACAAAATAATAAGAAGAAAGAACCCTAATTGAATTAAACTACCTTTCCCAGGATTTTCCAAGTACCAAAAAATCACATACAACACAAACAAAAATGAACTACCGATTCAGTTCAACTTACCAGATTAAGCAGATAATATCTTCCCCCTCGATTCAGAAGGAGCAGAGACTATAAGTGTTCGATTGCTGAATCGCCACAACTAAGTCGGTACCCGTCACCCGTATCAGAATTCGGGAGGAGCTGAAGAGGAAAGAGGAGAGGGGAAGGAGAAGGTAGGGCTTTTACATTGAGGGCTTCACTAAATTAGGCCCTGGATCAGTAATTGAGCCTAGTTGTTACATGTAAATTTGGACCAAGCCTAAATTGGGCCACACAGCCCAACAATTACACCTGATTGAGCACCCATTACATAGAGTTCATTATTATTAGGGTTCAGAGCACTTGTAAACTTTTTAGGAACTCTTTGTCCCTTATATCTTTGTTGGTTCTTTTTTAAGAGACAAAAGTAAGCTCCGTGAAGAAATTCGACAACACCTCCAGCAAGCAGAAACCAGACCACTATTTTCATCTCCACCTTGAAACGAAACTCCAAATGGGAAACACAAACGAGAGACGTTTCCTTCACCAGATCGGCGACTTTAGCTCTCCCTTTAGGAGATTCCTTCTTGTTCTTTATGGACGCATCTCCAAACAGCTATTCGTCTTTGGCGACGGTGATGAACAACGAGTTGTCTCTGGAAAGGGTTTCGGATCGTAAAGTTTTTAGGGGTTGGGAGTCTCTTTGGTATATAGGGTCAATTTAGATCATGATACGAATCTGTAAAATAGCTATAATCAAGAATATGGAACAAAATAATTGAGTATGAAACTGAATCACCTTGCATCAAATGATAAAAAATTAAAAGAATGAGATTCAACAAAAATCAGGGTTTAATGGTATTTTTTTAAAACTCAGAAAATCTTTAAAGGTGTATCAGTCATTTGAAATTAAAACTTATGGAAAACTTGACTTTGATAAAATTTGAAACTTAGGATAATTGTACCGTCAAAAAAATTGTAAATGTATGTAGATGGTATAGCTGACTATCTAAGTGTATGTATGTGATATTTTACCTTATTATTACTTTACTTCAAAAAAATCGTAAATAAATGCTTTAATTTACACTTTTTCACAATAGTCTTAAGCTTATCTTCGTTCTGAATAAATTATAGAATTATGTGTTTTTATTTGAATACTGTATATTGTTTTGTGTTAATCTGAATCGGAATATATTGCTGGTGTTAGATTCAATTAGAAAAAATATATTAATTTATTATAGTGTTAGAGTTTCAAAGCGTACGGAGAAGTGGCCGGCAGATTCATCAATACTGCGAGTTGCGTGGTATTTGTCTCTGTAACACGATGCTACAATCGCTATTCGAATCTATCGTTTCAACTTTCATGCCGAACGAAAACTCGTTCACAAACTCGTCGTGAGTGAAGCGAGATGATCTACCACAATATACAAGGAGACGACACATGAACTATTCATGTATAAAATATTAGCCATTAGAGACCGATAATTTTACTTCGTCTCCATTTTATTACATATTCGCTCCTCTTTCTCCTTTCTCAATCAAAATATGTTCCCCCCTTTTTCTTCTCCATTTTATTACATGTTCGCTCCTCTTTCTCTAGTCTAATTCAATCACAGTGTCATCCCTCTTTCTCCTTTCAATTCAATCAACTATGCATCCAAGATGCAATACTTTGTTGTCCGATGAAAAAAAAGTCCGACTAATTGTGGCATGGTTCTTTTATATTAATGTTGGGAGTGATTATTGGAATAGCGTCTTCTTGATTTCCATACAAGACGTGTCGACATTTTCCCCACCTCGAAGTTGCAACAACTGAAAGATCATAAGATAAAGACTGACAAAGAGGTCAAGAAGTTCAATAATATTTATGGGAAATACAAAGAAAATTGGACTAGGCCGCTGACCAGTGTTAGATGTAGTCCATGCCAATATATCCAAGAATGTGGAGTGACATTCCAAAAGAAAACATTGGTAGAGACAAGTAAAAGATGAGTTGTGGTAATGACACTACAATAATTAAATAGTTTTAGTTATTGTGTTTTAATTTAAGTAGTTTAAATCTTACGTTGCTGTTTATGTGGTTTAATTATTACGTTTCCGTTTAAGTAATTTAACTTATGTATTTTGTGTTTATAATTTGGTTTTCAAAGTCATTGAATTGAATAAAAATCATTCTGTTTTGATATTGTTTTCTCCTATTTTAAAATTTTGAATTTAGTTATATTGTTCAATGAACTCTTCACTAACGTTTTACAATTTAAATAGAAAGGATGTTATAGTGTATGGTGACGATATTTGAATTTTTTTTTTTATATACTATTCTCTATACTGTTCACAGATGACTTCAAAATTGAAATAAACAAAATATAGTGTAACACAACAATTTGATGAATTTTACAATAAACTTTGAAGATTAGAAAGATGAAAACCAAATTTGACAACAAATCGTACATAACATAACGAAACATAAATACTCTTAGAGCACCCACAATGGGCCTCCGATGGCCTATCGAAGACCGGAAGCTGGCCTTAGACCATTGTGGGGCCACGGCCTCGGGTTTTTGATATCGGAGGTTAGAATTCCGTCAGAGGCAGGTTTCCAACCTCCGATGGTCTTTCGGGAATTAGGCGGCCGTAGCATGATTTTGAAATTTTCGATCGTTGGCCCTCCAATAGGAAAAATACAAAAAATTCAGGAAAAAAACAATTAAAAAAAAACCCTACTCCACACCTTACTCCACACCCTACTCCACACCTTCCATACACTCTCCAACCATCTCAACTTCATTTTCTCTATTCCAATTGTGCCAAAAATCTCCATCCACCCGAAATGAATCCAGACGAAATTCGGCAACAATGGGGAAGTTATGTCAAACTCACATTTCCGACGGTCGAAGAAGTCATGCAAGAGTACGACGAGTTTCTCAACCAATTTAGCGGAGGAGGATCCGGCGAAGGATCCTTTAGCAACCATCTCAGAAGAAGAGAAAATATTTGAGGTGGGGTCGACACAATGGGCACCAGCGAGTGGTGAAGTATTACCTTGTGGCACCTCCGACATACAAGTCGGGCCTGTTTTATCGCCGGTTTTGGATGGAGAAGCATCTATTCGAGTGGATTATGGCGGCAATGGTAGAACATGGCGATTACTTCGTCTAAAAGCGCGACATTACCAAATGTTGGGTCTTAGTCCACACCAGAAATGCATGGCTGCAATTGGCATATGGTTGCTCTGTTGATTCTCTAGAAGAAACCTTGAGAATGGGTGCCATGACCATCATGGAGTCCCTCAGACATTTTTGCACTGCCATGATCGGGATCTATAAGTAGTATCTTCGCTGGCGAAACGACCTGACATGGTAAGTTTATTGCAGATTGACGACAGATAAGGCTTTTCGAGCATGATTGGAAGTCTTGATTGTATGCATTAGCAAAGGAAGAACTGCCCCATTGCTTGGAAATGCCAATTCACACATGGTGATCAGGGAGTCCCAACAATCATGCTTGAGGTTGTTGCATCACACAGTCTTTGGATATGACATTGCTTCTTCGGTACTACGAGTTCAAACAGTGACATCAATGTGCTCAATGATTCGACGTTATTCGTTGAAGTACTTCGAGGCGAACAACCAAGTGTTGAGTATGAAGTAAACGGTGCGCGCTACACCCATCCTTTATTACTTAGTTGATGACATTTACCCGAAGTGGAGTCAGTTTATGAAAATGATTGCTCGGCCACTCATGTCGAAGAACAAAGAGTTTACCAAATGACAAGAAGGTGCGAGGAAGGACGTTGAAAGAACATTTGGAGTTATGTAGGCGTGTTGGCACACCATCACCCGCCCAACTTGTGTCTGGGACATAAAGTTCATGGGAGATGTCATGAAAACTTGTGTGATTCTGGGTAACATGATTGTTCAGGATGAGCCGGAGGAGGACATGCCTAAATGAACCCCACCATCGCCAATTGGACGAGGTATCAACGATTTCAACATGTTCGATGAGTACTGACTACACATCTGCGATCGGGGATTTCACCAACGCCTCAAGACCGATCTAATTGAACACATTTGGCAACGTTTCAGTGATGAATGAAATGTAATGCAATATACCGTTTAGCATTATGTTTTCATGTTCATGTACTTGTATTTCTGTTTCAAGTTGTATTTCATATATTTGTATTTATGTTTAAATGAAAGACTCTTGTCCTTGTGTATTTCGAGTTGTATGTTGAAAGCAGATTTCAATTGCAAGAAATTTAAAAGTACCTAATAAGCCGAAGACCAACACAGAATAAAAATGACGGTCTTGACAAGCCGATATAATCGAAATAACATAAAGAAAAATACATAAACTACATGTCAAACGTCAGACCTTTCATCATTTGCATAGTACTAAAGAGAAAAATAGACAAGAGTCTCTTCCGGCACATGTTTGACTTCAACGGGAGGCTCTATTTCTTCTCCACTAGGGGTTGTATTTTTTCTTCACTTAAGAACTCTTCTTATTCTTCACCAAGAGGTACGAGGTCCTCTTCAGCTAGAGGCGATGGAAGAGAATCCGACATGTATTCTTAAAAAATACTCCAAACTCATACTCCAAACTCCAACCCCCGATAGCTTATCCAAACTTATCCGCCACATAAAGCAAAACTAAAACCAGCATGTATATTGAAGGCTGAAATAGATAATTCCTAGAAATGAATAATCGATGTTTTGGACCCATCAAACTTTCCAAACACGACAATATAAAACAAGGTTTAGGTGTTGGATACATAACAAGAAATTGTATATTCAGAAACGTGTCCTCACTTACAGTGATCTAACCAGGTTAAACAAAAAGAGGAAGAAGAAAATATGACACAAGTTAAAAGGAGAGACAGAATGTGGTTTGGACAAAGAGACAAGTGTCTTCCTTCCAAATTTGTCAAGTGAAAGCATGCGGGTTCTTGGCAGAGAGGCGTTTCAAGAACTCGTAGGTTGTGATCATTGTGGTTGCAGACATTGACATGGAAGCCCACCGAGGTCCCAATCCTCTGTAGCAAGCCATCCACCCTCCTTCCCTCACCAGATTCCTGACCGTCTGGCCCACCGTCGGGGCTCGCCGGGCGGTGTTGTACGCGCCTGTCAGAACCAGGCGTTCACA
>JAYMSW010001632.1:0-15813 GCA_036897725.1 Erodium texanum | reverse complement strand
ATCAGAATAACGGTGCGGGTGCGGGTACTTCGGGTCGGGTTAATTGGCCCGGATTCAAGGTGATTAGGAGTGCTGCTGAGGCTCAGGCATTTACTCCGGGGAGATTTATTAATGGGGGAAGCTGGTTGGGCTCTACAGGTTTTCCTTATTCTCTTGGTCTCTAAAATTATCTCGAAAAAACTCTAGTTCTTGAAGACAAGTAGATCCAATTTATGTTGTTAGTTGAAGCCCCATAGAAGATCTAAACGTGTAACAAATAAAGTATAAATGTATTTTTTGAAATAAACTTCAAATAAATGTTATCGTGAGTTGAAGTGTTAAGGTAGCCATGAGAGTTTTGAAGTTTTGTATTTTTTTATTTTATAAAAGGATTGGTCCAACACTTTATATATCCCAAGAGATATATATAATATCAGGTTATCGCTTTGGAATCAACACTACTCGCTAAAGCGGTGAAGCAAACCTATCCAAACTAAGCTGCAAGATACAACCAGACATATGCTTACATTGGCACAAAATACAAGACATAGCTGACAGCTTAAAATTAACTACTACTAAATTACACATATCATAAAACTAACGTCTACTTCAATACTATCACCCTACGGCGACCCACATGAATATGAGTTTATAGATCTCCCTTCCGCGGGCTCATGTCATCTTTCAGATTGAGCTGAGCTGTGTTAAATTGAGATGACATATATAATGACGCTCTAATTTCATTTAAACCAAGTATTTCTTGGTTAATTTCTTTGGAGCAAAATTGATCTTTGTTAGGATTTAAATACCTTATGACTATTGGTGTGTTGTCCGGTAGATCATGGATCCAAGAAATATTTTAACTCGTATTTTACTTTTTGATTATCCAATAAAAATTTAATTTGTTAGATCATGAGTCCAAACATAAGTTTGTGTTGAAGAATTATAGTCATTTAAATATATGATACTTATTTGAGCTTTTTAACTCTAAACTGTTCATTTTAGCTTCAAAATCTTACAACTCTCCCCAATAAAATCGGGGAAAATTGTTGTATACTCCTTAAACGATATCACTATTTCTCTATAACAAATATAATGAGTTGATTGAAAAACACTCATGAAGCTGAGAGAAGATGAGTTAATGAAAAACATTTGAGAGAGAAGGCGAGAGATATTTTTTAATGAAATTATTATTTTTACAATAAATTATATCACTATTGTTAATATAGACTTGGGTTACTTGCAAAACTTTATCATATAATCGCTGCCTGTGTGAAAAACTCACATGGGCCTTGGCCTCGGTTTGAAGACCCATTTGTGTTAATGCACCTTTATTACAATCTACATGGGCCTTGGCCCAGGAACCATTTGGTTTTTTGGGAGGCAAAAGCTCAAAACTTCCTTCATAAGCCTCGGCAATGGCCAGTGTTATTTTCGCGCCTCCCTTGCAAAAAGTAGTCTTTTCATCTCCCATTTTCTCTCAGTGTCTGTACAAGTTTCGTTCTTACTCAATCGATCAGCAGATATTTGAGTCGGTATCATCAGACAACGATGGAGCAGCAGAGGAAACAGAGCAGCGCCCAAGAACACGAAGAAGGCGAAGAGATTCAGAATGGCCCTTTCCCTATCGAGCAGCTTCAGGTACCTCCCTTTTCCTGTTTAATTACTCGCATTTTCTTGAATTTATGTTCAACCAACATCTAAATAAGCGAATCATTGGGAAAAATCATGTAATTCGAAATGGGTTCTTCGTTCTATTGCGATTTACTCTCTTGTTTGATGTGGTTCAGAAGTGGGTTTGTAAAAAAAAAATGGGTTCTTTCAGTTTTGGGGCTAGTTCTTGAACCACTGAATTAAACCCTAGACATGGGTCGCTCTTGTTTCAAAATAATTGCCATGGCCGAGATGTGTTGAAACCACTTCAATGAATCGAAACCTGATATATGTTTCCTGTTCAGAATTTTGGATTCTGAAATGGGGCCTTCAGTTTAATGTGGGTTTTCAATCCTGGGGTTAGTTAATTTCTGACCCAGTTTAACCCTAGCTATGTGGTTAATTTTGTTCTAACCAGATTTCCATGCCCTAGAATATTTGATACCCTGGAATTTTTGTTGCCTATAGAAAACACCATATTGGTTGGAAAGGTTGTAAATTTTCTATCTTTCAAGATTGGACTTGCTGGCTTTTGTTTGATGATGGTTTGCTATTTTTCATTTCCAATAATGATGGGTTAGTGTGGTATTATCTTTCGATCTTATTTGTTTTGATTCAGGCTTCAGGGATTGCAGCCCTGGATATAAAAAAGCTTAAAGATGCTGGTCTATGTACTGTTGAATCTGTTGCATACTCCCCGAGGAAAGAACTTTTGCAAATCAAAGGAATCAGTGAAGCTAAAGTTGACAAGATTGTTGAAGCAGGTATGTCATCCTGTCATGGCATTTTTTCCATATTCCAAGAGTTATGGAGGGTTTGTTTTCATATCTGGTCTGTCGTGGTTTCACTTACAGCATCCAAATTGGTGCCATTGGGTTTTACCAGCGCCGGCCAAATCCATGCACAGAGGCTTGAGATAATTCAGATAACATCTGGATCAAGAGAACTTGACAAGGTCTTGGACGGTAAGCATGTGCAGATACTCACTGAATGCAATTCACTTAATTATATTTATATGTTGGAATAGTTGAACTAAAGCAATGCTCTCTTTTTCTTGTTACCTGCAATGCTTTATTCCAAACAGGCGGGATTGAAACCGGATCAATCACAGAGATATATGGGGAGTTTCGTTCTGGAAAGACTCAATTATGCCACACACTCTGTGTCACTTGCCAAGTATGAGCCTTTGGTTTTATCTTCTTTTACCTATTGTACACATGGCAGAATGTATTTTCCCTTTTTGACCTCGGAGGAAAGGGAAGATCTTAGTATTATATACGGGGTTTCAGAGTCTATCATCTGAGTTAGTTCTTTGGTTGGGTCATTACGTTTAGAAGTATGCCCCTAATCCATTTTTACATTTCAGCTTCCACTAGATCAAGGAGGTGGTGAAGGAAAAGCAATGTACATAGATGCCGAGGGAACATTCAGGCCTCAAAGACTCTTACAGATAGCAGACAGGTTTGGACTCAATGGTCCTGATGTCTTGGAGAATGTGGCCTATGCTAGAGCTTATAACACTGATCATCAGTCAAGGCTCTTACTTGAAGCCGCTTCAATGATGGTCGAGACCAGGTATGCCTTTTTCTTCATTTTCCTAGTTTCTAACCGGGATGCAAAAAAATTGCTACAATAATAGATTGGCTAGTTACTGAGATTTATTATAATTAACAGTGACTTCAGATTTGTCACTTGTTACGAGTTCAAACTTTTACTACACAATACTGAAGAATATGGTTTACTAGTAGTATATCTAAATTCAAAGCACCACTTAACGGATGTATTGCTTTTGAGTAACAACATGTTGGAAGGCTCAAAATGATTTTTGTTTTGGATTTGGCTCTTCAGGTTTGCTCTTATGATAGTAGACAGTGCCACTGCTCTCTACAGAACGGATTTTTCTGGGAGGGGAGAGTTGTCTGCGAGGCAGATGCATCTTGCCAAGTTCCTCAGGAGCCTTCAGAAGTTAGCAGACGAGGTAGGCTCCTAGATTGTTATTGCACGTTACAGTGTATGCTGAGGGACCTGCATCTGAACATTCTGTTATTGCAGTTCGGTGTTGCTGTTGTTATTACAAACCAAGTAGTCGCACAAGTGGATGGTTCAGCCATCTTTGCCGGACCTCAGTTTAAACCTATTGGTGGGAACATCATGGCACATGCTTCCACAACAAGGTCTGTAATACAATTGTTTTATAAAAAAAAGTATAATACAATTGTTTTAGTATAAGGATTAGCAACTAAATGTTTCCATCGTTACTGCAGACTTGCTCTACGGAAAGGAAGAGGAGAGGAGCGCATCTGTAAAGTAATAAGCTCACCTTGCTTGGCTGAAGCTGAAGCCAGATTTCAGGTTTCAACTGAGGGTGTTACTGATGTCAAGGACTGATCCAATTCAATGTGTTGTGAATCGTGTAATTTTCCATCAGACCTGTAGGAACTTTTCTGAGCCTCATTTGAATGTATCATCCTCTTTATATGTACTCAAAGTATTCATGTCGATCAATCTTAATTGTTCTGTCATGCTGACGATAATTTGCTGATATGGTGTTAACATGTTAATGACGTGTTTCCAGCACCGTGACTGAAAACGACCATGCTCTAAAATTTTAATCTCATGAAAAATGATACTCTTAAGTGGGATTAAAAATTCATCCTTTCAGCAGACCTGAACTGATACAGAAAGGAAAAAGGTGATTTTTATGCAAAGAACACTGAGTCCATATTGAACCCATTTCAGAGAAACAAGAAGGAAAGGGAATCAAAGTGTAACCCGACCCGACCCAGTTAGGCAGAAAGCGAAATCTCTGAAATACCCCTATCCCCTGGCTTTCTTTATCTTCAGACTTCAATGTTGAGTTGACAATCTTTACGACACTCGATTCTTGAATCTATTGAAGCGGAGGCGCTGCTGAGGTCATTTGTGGGTAGATATGTGCGGAGGAGCACTCATCTCCGGCTTCGCTCCGGCGTCTGGGTCTCGACGCCGGCTTACACTCCACGACCTGCACCCTCGGAATTACTTCTCCAGAGACAGGTCTCTGCGCTTTGATTTCGATGAAATTGATGATTTTGAAGCCGATTTCGAGGAGTTCAAGGACGACGATGAGCTTGACGTTGTTGATGATGAGGTAAAAAGGCAAGGTGAAGGGGCTCTCTTTAGCTCTTTTGGGTTTTCAGCAAAAAAACTCTCATCTCCTAAAGGTAATTTCATCTGCTCTAATTCATCAGTATGTGAAATCATCAATTTTTTTTTTTGTGAAATGAAGGCATTTGGTTAGTCAATTAAGGTTTAAGAGAGACCCTTTTGCATCTAATCTTATACCATAATTGTCAATGATATGTTTGGTTACTTTCACTTTGTGCAAGTTCATGATTGTGAAATATAGGGATTGATTGATCCATTGATCTTAGAGATGGTCATATGTTTAATACCTTTCATGACAACTTTCTTGATGACATTCAATTTTTAGCGTCTCACTTGTAAAACACATGGATCATATAAGTCATCTTGGCACCTCCACCTATGAGTTTGAGCTTTTAGCTGAGTCGGGCTTTAAAATGCTCAACTTTTTTGGCATACCACAGTTTTGAGGCACTATGTTATAGGGTATTTAACGAGCTTTCTCTGTGGATTTTGGTTTTTTGATCTATAGTTACAGGCTCTAAAGTTGTTACCTCTGTTAAGCCCGTCATGCAATCTGCAAAGAGAAAGAGGAAGAATGAGTATAGAGGAATAAGGCAACGGCCCTGGGGTAAATGGGCAGCTGAAATCAGAGATCCTAATAAGGGAGTCCGAGTCTGGCTTGGAACCTTCAACTCAGCTGAAGAAGCGGCAAGGGCTTATGATGTTGAAGCTCAGAAGATTAGAGGTGACAAGGCAAAGCTGAATTTCCCTGGGGAAGCTTCCCAAATTGTTGATGGGTGCACTGCAAAGTCAAATCCCAAGAAAATCTGCTCCAAGGTGAATCAGACATCTGAAAATCGCAACCTTGATATCAAATTTATGAAGGATCAAGCCTTGAGTTATTGCACTACAGAGAACAAGACACCCAGAATTGAATATTGTGCCTTCCCTGATACTGGCCCCTTGTGTATGAGCTCGGATCAAGACAGCAACACCCTAGGATGTTCTGACTTTGTTTGGGGACAGTGTGATGCTAAGACTCCTGAAATTTCGTCAGTCTTGTGTAATAACATGCTGATCCCTGAGTCCGAACTAATTGGAGGTGTCAGTGACACAGAGCAAAAAGTGAAGACCAGCATTGAGGATGAAACTCTTGTTGGGAAACGCCTTTCAGAGGAACTATCCCCTTTTGAGGAACAATCAAACCTCTTGGAGAACTGGGAAGTTCAGGACGGACGAAGCCTGATGGATTTATTGAGCTTTAATGACACTCCTCCCATGTTCGAGGGCATCTTTGCTGCTAACATTCCTTTTGAGGGTTAAATGTTTGCTTATTGACCATCCCATTAGTTTGGACATGAGTGTATGTAGATTAACCATCATATCAGTATGGTAAGTTTTGAATTTCAGCTTTAAAATATCATTAATCAAGGGTTGTGGAAGTAACAAAGACTTGGTTCCAATCCTCCTTATACTTGTGGTTATTGTTATTACAGCATTATTGACTTCGGAAGAGCATAGTTTGGATGAAGTATATGTATTTAAAATGGACCAAAACCTTTTTTCTCAACTTCTTGTCTATGGGAAGAGAACAGTGACAGTAACTGTTAAAAGGATCCAAAACATCAGGATACAAAGATACAATGAGACTAGTCTAAGAAGCAATACAAATGTTTGATTTCATATCCTAGACTTCTTCCCAGGTTGTGAATCATCATCACCATCGTCATCAACTGAGTCCTTTTCCATCTTCTTTCTGGCAAGTATCTTGTTGATCTTGTGCAGTTCATTAGTGAGCTTCTGGTCCTTGTTTTGCTTTCGTGTTTTACGCCCATCCTGCATCTTCACACCAAACTGGAATGCAGCCTTTGGCATTGCCTCCTTTTGTTCATTATATGTTGCCCACTCCTCTTCTGTTTCGAAATCCCACCTATGCAGACGCCCCTTTGCCTGTTTTAAAAATTTCCATAAATTAATGCAACAAGAACCAGATGATCTTATCACTTTCTCAATATGTTGCATAGCAGCTTAACACTATGAGAGTACTCATTGATGTTTAGCTCTAAGGCTCTCTTTCACAATCGAACTAATGAAATGTGGTTGTTCATTATTAAGAGGGAAAACTGCTTTTGCAGCTTAGGTTGTTTTGACATTATGATAAAATATACATATATGTTGTAACATAAGAAAAATAACTTACCCGTCCACCCATATCCATTTTTGACAGGTCAGCTTCATCATCACTGTCCACAACTTCACGGTTGTACTCCTGATAGCCAGGATAACACTCTGAATAACTCTCAGAAATGAAGTTCGGATCCTTCTCGCGAGAATCTTTTTCTCTCAATTGGAGTAGCCTCTGATCATCACGCTTGAAAACTGAACCCAAACCCCGATCCTTCTCTTCTTGAGTCATGAACTGTGGATCTTGGATAACATTTGGATCCCCTTGTGCATCATAAGTCTGCTGAAGGTATTGTTCAGGGTAAGCCATTTGCTCAGCATACTGGTAATCTTGCCACTCTCCTTGGTACCCAGCAGCCAAGGCTTGAGCTTGCAAGGCCTCATACCCATTCTGGAAAGAAAAAAAAACATGAACCATATCTGAAATAGTGGCTTGTAGGAATAGAAAAAAGGAATATTAGTTCTAACTATTTTGAAGTTTTTCATGATCCATTGTTAAAGACAAATTATTATTTCGAATTCACTTACCATTTGCTGCCACTCCTGAGGAGGGCCAGAGGGTGGAACTGGACCATAAACTGGTTCGTTAAAATAGTTATCTCCTTCCTTGATTCTTGGAGACTCTTCCATGTCCTCTGAGATAGGACTCTGGCTCATGTCCTTACCAGGAACTTCATAGTCAACCCCTTCCCCGACAAATATGTCATCCTCTTCTGCTCTAGCAGCAATTGGGCCTTGTTTCTCTTTTGTATCAAGAGGATTTTTCCTCATAGGTGGTGGTGGTGGTCCAGGTGGAGGTGGTGGCAAGACCTCTCTTTCAGTTTGATTCTTTGACATTCCATTATCAAGCTTCAACAGTTTCTCCTCATCGTCATATACACTACCAATGGCTGAAATTTTTCCTGCAGTGGTGCAGATAGAAATAGTGAGAATTTTTTTTTTATCTTCAAATGCTTGTAAGATGATAGTATTCGAAAATCAGGCACATAAGTATTTTAACTTGGCTATCAGCAATGTTGCATTTTTTCTTCTTCTTCTTCTTCTTCTTCATTTGACACATTTGAAATGTACCAAAATGTTCACTAAAACTCACAGCTTCTGTTTATAGAGAACATAATGCATTGCATTATGCACTTAAACCTATTCATGCATACAAATATATATGGACCGCTACTTGTGTCAAATATCCTTGTTAAATAACTACCTCTTGCGTCTTTATCCTTCTTTTTCTTTTTGAGAACCTTTCCAGATGATCCAAGGCGAAGATATGACATGATTTTAGCAATTCGATCCAGAACAGAACCATCAACACTAACAGTAACCATTTCCTGCACGATAAAATACCAAAATATGAAAAACTGCCTAACATCTGAAGAGAAAATTGCTCTCGAGGATAAATAATAGATGCACCTCTGGCACAGGACAGTCAGCTTTACTCCTCTGCAAAGTGGTAGGAATGTCATGAGAATATCCGCTCTCCTGCAATGTTTAAAGAAAAATATATATATAAAGATCCTTGTACAGTTAAGGTTCAAGACGCTTTTAACAATCATTTGATACATTAAATGCACATAGCAAAGTCACTTTTAACCTGCAAATTTGCAGGTTCCTAAATCAGAAACCTAGCAACCATTCTATGGTTCCATCGAATAAATTTACAGATTCAAGCTATTTACACTCTCCTCCCATTTCTAGCAGTAATTATGATGATTGATAACCTCAAGTGTGTCAAAGTTGGGGCCTAACCAGAATCCACACAAAACACATACCATAGTTTCACGATGCAAGCTATGGTACTGGGATGGAGATACCAGACAGTTGAGGAACTTCAGAATACACCAAATACAGTGTGACAGAAATTCAAAATATAAGGAATGACCAGCCATGCATGCAGTATGTGTTAATGTAATACAAGCCAAAAGAATCAATAATGGGAAGAACTGACTCGAGGCTATCAGCCTCTTGCTGCAAAGGACTTTCAATTAAGAAGGCCAACCAAGAGAGAATGCAAACATTACAAAAGCATAGAAAGTGATAAAGACTCTTACCATGTTGTAAATAAATGACATTCGACCGGGAAGAAACATCTCGTTTGACTTGATAATACTCTGAGGCTTGACTGTCCATTGATAAACTGACTGAAAGGAGGGAAGTAGGAAAAATATGCAACTGAAGCAAAAACCTAACTGGATAAAATTTTAATTATTTAAGATAAAATGGAAAGAGTATTGCAATGCTGTATGAAAAATAAACCAGTATACCTTTGCAATTGCTGTGCGAAATGACACTGGTTGGTCTTCTTTCGAAGATCTGTTGATAAAATCATAATTATGTGTTTAACAAACCAATTACACATTTTTTATTAGTTAACCACATGTATCATTTCCAGAAGAAGAAAAAACTTTAGATCATTGGCTACTATATATCCTCTACATCTAGCACATGCTCATTCCCACAATTACGAACTCATTCTTTTTGAAGAAACATTCACTTTTCTCATTCATGTATCCTTCTTCTCCCTTGATAAAATTTCAAGGCTAATTGGAGAACCGAGAACTAGAAAATTTTGTACTCCATATTTCCAAATAATGGGTTGTTCAGAATATAAAGCACAGAACAGACATTTAATCCAAAATCCAATCACCTGGACTTCCCATCTGTATCGCTTTCAGCTTCTGGCTTCTTATCAATCTCACTCCTCACTTTGTTCAGCAAAGCATAATCTAAACCTTTGACCAAATGGGTATGCTCCACATCACCTGAAAACATTAATCAATCAAAAACCAGATAAGTTTATACATAAACAGACTAGTGATACACACATGTTGGAACTTCAACATAATAGCCAGCAAACAAGAAGTATAAAAAAACGAACCTCCAAGGTACTTGCTCTTCTCAATGGATAACTTGTTCACTTCGGCTGACCTACAGAACTCAACAGCAAAAATGGCCACCACACATCACTAAACCAATAACAAGGGAAAAGAAAAAGCTAAAAACTCCATTAAAAACACAATAAGCAAACTTTGTGGAGCATGAAGAGCCTCGCCTGATATCAACTGCCCCCGGCGGAGCAACGGCATGGAAAGAACCCAGTTCATTCTGTTCATAATCAGGATTCTGATCCTCCCTACGCTCCTTCGCTCGATCCCTATACTTGGGCAGTTCAGGTTCTTCTGGTTTCTCCTCTCTGAAAAACCCACACCACACGAATCAAATACACTTACATGAATCCACAGCTCAACCTCCAATTCAACCCAGAAAAAATCCATGACGCAACACAGAAAATTAAAAAAAAAAATCCAAATTTTTGGCAACACCATCTCAAATTCCAGAAACAAATCATTGCAAATTTCAAGGCTTGAAGAACTCATTACGTCAAAAAAAAAATCGGAAAAATACTTACTTGCGACGAACAACTTTCTCCTTGTGATGCTTCTTCGCCGAAGTCATTGGTGAGGATTAACAACCCAATTTAGGCAGCGGTTCTTCGGTTTGAACGTAAAAATTAGGAATCGGACACGCTCATCGGATTTTATTTCTAGGGCTTTTTTTTCTGATTATGGATTTATTTTTTATCTTCCCAGGAGAAGGAGGCGAGATCGAAATTACCATAACACCCTTGTACACGTTAATTATTTGTTAATGGGTTGAGGTTGTGGTTTCGATTCGGGCTGGTAGGAGCTTTGGTCGAATTTTTATTTTATTGTTTTACAAATATGGCAATAACAGCAACATCATCATCATCATCATCATCAATCAGGTTTATTACTCTCTGGTTTCAACTTTTCTCTCCCATTTTTACTCATCCTCCTGGGACTCCAGCTTTAAAAAGCGTCCATTTTTATCTTCTCCTTGACCCTCTCTGCTGTCGCAATCTCTCCGTCTTCCTCAATTCGTATCTCACCTTCATTGTTGCTCTGTTGGGTTGATCTGTGTAGCTGCTTTCAGTTGGCGTCAGTTCGTGGGTCAATTTCGGAAGCAGTGTGGCGGTGGCGGAGGAGATGTTGTATCTGAAGCAGCCATCAGGATACGGCAGTGTGGTTGGGCGGTGGAGGAGCCTCGCCGGAGAAATTGAAGTTTATGCTGGGTTTTGCATTAGCTTCTGGTAATTGAGCTGAGCCTGAGCCTCGTGGGTCTCTCTGGGAGCTGAGAAGAGGCCATGGCTTCGCCCGACAACGCGTCACCTGGCTGTCCCCCGTACAGGGGGAGCCTCGTCCGGCTGACGCCAACTGTATGAAGTTCCGGCTCTACGAGACCCGATCGGTACTTTTCTGATTCTGTCTTTTCTTGATCTAATTAAGATCACCCCACTTTCACTTTCTTCCTTAGATTAGTGAAGGTGTTTCTCAAATAACCCATGTTCAGGATTCTAGTTTGACAAAATTTTCATTTTCAATTCTAATGCTTTTTGGTAGTATCAGCTATGGCTTTAAGTGAGCTTCACACATTTATCCTGAAATGCAGTGTGATTAGAGAGTTTACGCATTAACTAGGAACTTATAACATAATGCATACTAGCTTTAGTTGGAATGCAGTGTAAGTAGAAAAATTTGTACAACAATAACCCAATTGTTTGCAATGTCACAGAAATTTTACATGATAGGAAGGAACAAGAATATAACATATTGGAGAGTGCTAAAGATTGATCGATTAGATCCTTCTGAGCTAAACATCCGTGAAGATTCCACCACATATACAGAGGGGGAGTGTTCTGACCTATTGAGGCAGATACATGAAGGAAACCGGCCAACCGGTGGACTAAAATTTGTCACCACATGTTATGGAATCGTTGGTGCATGTACCTTAACTCTCATATTCATAACTAAAGAAATCATCGATCTTATCATAAATTCATTGTGCCTTTATTTTTGTAGGTTTTGTTAAGTTTTTGGGGCCTTATTACATGTTGCTTATCACGAAAAGAAGGTGGATTGGTGCAATTTGTGGTCATAATGCATATGCAGTCACCAAGAGTGAGATGATTCCGCTTCCAAATTCTACTGCTCTTCCCAGTAAGGCTAATTCCAAGGATGAGGACAGGTGTTTAGTTACCCATTTTGCATGGAAATGTATTCAATATCGCATCATAGAAGGGCTGCTAAGTTTTGTTACATTGGTGCCTTAGATACAAGAAGTTCCTATGCATGGTGGATCTTACAAAGGACTTCCTTCTCAGCTACGCATACCATATTATGTGTAGTCTTCAGAGAAATTTATGTCAAATCAAACAGAACTAGTCCTCTATGGGACTATGTTTGTCTGGAATGAGTTCTTGACTCGTGGTATACGGAGTCACCTCCAGAATACTATCTGGACTGTTGCATTGGTGTACGGCTTCTTTAAACAGGTAAGCAATGGATGGTTAAGAAGGTTGGCATAATGAATCAGATAAATACATATAGGACGGAAGATCAAATATGTGAATCGTACATAAGTTTAAAGTTTTCCTTCTTTTACAGTTCTTCATTGCTGTTTTTAATACATATTTGGCCTAAGCACGTTAATTTACAGTACTTTTCCATTCTTTTTGCTCATTTGGAAACTTCATGGTTTGATGGTTCACTGAAAACTGAATGCCATTTGAATCTAGGTCACACTGTCTGAATCAGGGAGAGAATTCACACTTGCCCGTATTGCAAGACGATCACGCAATAATGTTGGTACCAGGTAAACTATATTTCCTTCCTGACTGTTAATGATTTTGATATTTAATTGTAATTATAATCATCTAAGTTACAAGGACACATGGGGTTATCATTTTAGGCATTCTTGTGAGATTACTATGAGATTCATAATTCTTAGTTGATTCTTCATTCGAGTTGATACTTACATAACATATGGTCAATGAATCTGTAGACCAACAGGCTTCATTCAATTTCACTTCTTTTTTTTCTTTCTCCATGTTTAGATATTTGAAACGAGGTGTAAATGAGAATGGAAGAGTTGGTAACGATGTGGGGAAAGAGTAGATTGTTTTTGAAGATGTACTTGAAAGTCCACTGCAACTAAATCCGGATTTGAAACCTGAGGGATCAATGAAATGGCCTTCCTCCGAGTAAGTTATTTAAAACATTGCAGTAGTTTTTTTACATTCTTATCTTATCTCATAACTATCTATAACTATGATAAGAAGTACCATGTACTATCGATTTTTTTTGTAGGTTGGTACCCTTATCTTCAAATCATTGCAGGTTGTGCCCCTGGACTTATATGTTGTTGCACTTTATGTCAATGTGTTAATGGCGTGCTATGAAAGAATGGGTGATACGCTTGCACACCAATATGGTGGCTCGGCTGCTCATAACAAGGTACTTATTTGCGCTCATGCTTGCAAATAACTGTGGTTTTAACAAGATTTTCCATATTTTTGAATTTTAACTTCTGGTGCTATATAGATATTCTCCCAGAGAAGAGGTCAGTGGAGAGCTGCAACTCAATCCCAAGAGTTCTTCAGGACTCTTCAACGTTATTACAGCAATGCATACATGGATGCAGAGAAGCAAGCTGCAATTAGCATGTAAGTTAGTTTTACCCGGTTTTCTATTCAAACACACTTCCATATTTGAATTGTAAGTATTACAATATAAGGAGTAATGGACAAACTAAAGTTGGTGAAGACGCAAGGTATTGTTTTGAGCCCACAATCATTTGGGATTTGTAATCTGGAGTTTCCTTTCACATGCGTGATGAACATGACGAATCATCTATTGATTTCAGAATGTGAATTGGTTTTACGAACAACTTTTTACTGATAGCAAACGTGTGCATAAACACAAAAATGTGTTGCTGTTACTTATTTGTTGTCTTTTTGTCCTCTGTAAATTTAGGCCGCTATTCCAGAGATCCTTCTCAGATGGAAATGTCAAAAACAGAGGAATTTTTCTCACACACTTCGGTGTGATCAGACGCTTGGAGAAAGCCGTGTTCTTAGCGTAAGAGGCACAAGGGTCAGTGCCTCTTGCGCTAGTTCAGGGAAAGTCCTCGAGGAATTACTCGGATAGCTTCGTGCAGTGGGTAAATTTCGGGGAGGCACTCTGCCACTGATATTGATTTGTAGCCCAAGTAAATAGTCGATTCGTTAAAATTTCTTTTTGACTTTTTTAGTGCAAGTCTGCAAATATGTTACTCCACGTGAGCTCCATTTGTAGGATTGCCGGATTAATTGGGAGCATCTGCAGACATTTTTATCAAGTTCTGTAAATATGTAGGATTTGATATTGTCTTAGGCTGTCATGTACATGTATTGAAACCCTCGATTCTCAAAAGCTTTCCTCTCCATGTTGAGATTATTGAAATCCATTTTTTTTTGTCTGGTTTCATATGTTCTTATCATTCATCTAAAGACGCCCTGTTTCCATCGACTATTGTGAAATCCGATCTGACACGTAGTCTGCGTAAAAATATTAGTTTGACTTAGTTATGTCTAGTCTATATGTAATATCTATATCGTAAACACAACTTGCTGGAGTAACGCGTAGACAAACGATTTGAAAACGGTCGATGCTCTAATAATACAATATAATGCTTAATAATTTGCCTCCGGAGCATAAGACAATAGCATGACCAAAATCTTGCTGCAAATCCAATATTCTTATCTACGATCCGCAATGATCTAAACCCAGAAATGCGTTAAAGCACATGGCACAGGGAACAACACACATCGCCGTTTGATTCGTGTGTCTGCAACTAACAAGATTGTGTTTTCAGTTGGAGAATCAATTTCGCATTATCATCCAAACCAACCTCTGTTCATTGATTCTGACAAAACATCCACTCTCATAATTGTTCAACATTAATCTCCTTTTAATCCTGTTTTTTATAATAACTAATCTGTCTTCTTCCACAGAGCATCACATGAACAGATCCGACAATCTCTTTCTCTCTCTATTGATCCATGCATTGTCTTCTTCAAACCCTTTTGTTGATTATTCTATCTTTTAACTATATCGCACAAAGGGGAAGCACCCAAGCCCGGGAAGGAACAAAACACTGACATGATTAGGGAGTGATTAGCATAATTGATTGCACGCAATCTTGTCCTAATTATATGACAAAATACTCTTTAACTGTGTCACCAAGATGAGAGACCAAACCTTGTGTCAGAGCATCACCAATGCAAATTATATGAGGGTCAAAAAAGGAATTTCACAAAGAAAAGGTATAAAAATTAGGCTAGTATAAATTATCCAACAGTTATGTTAAAAAAATAATAATATCAAATAGTGAGAATCGTCCAAACTGGACTAATAAGATTTTTCATTATTATTACTGGAGCATCTCCATTTTAGTCGATTGGCTGGATATTTTGAGAGGAAAGTTGCGCAAGTAACCCAGCATCCGGTCGATTGAGTAGGCTAGACGCGGCACGGGGTCTCCTAGACTACTCTCCCAGAACTAGATGATTGCTTAGGTAACTCCCCCAACGACTGGTTTTGTGGCTTAATGTGACGCCAACATGTGTTTGTCTCGGGTTATTTGTTACTATACTTTAAATACATATTTTGATTAAAATAATAAAAACTTGGACTAACAGCTTAGCTTGAGTTATTCTCAATGTTTTATAGTTTCTATTAGTCTAGTTTTTTTTGTTCTCTCTTTTATAAAATATCTTTTTTAACTTTATTTACGTTAGAAGTACTTTTATGTTGAAATTTTGAGATACATTACTTGTTTTATTAATTGATTGAACTAGCCGTTTGAACAATCTTAAACATTTACGGTCAAAATTTAAACTATTAACCTATAAACTGGACTATTTATCCACAATTTATCGACTTTCAAATCAGTCTCTCAACCCCAATCGATTGAGTTGGGATGCTTTTAATGTCATAATCTCGAATTTTGAAATGGTGTAAAAGGTTATTTTTA
>JAYMSW010001631.1:0-15827 GCA_036897725.1 Erodium texanum | reverse complement strand
GTCTGCTCCATCGTCTACATCTACTCCCTCCCCAGATCCGCCTTCCCCAGCCTCGGCCCGGCGCCGGAGCCCAGGGTCTTCGATCCAAACAACAAGGTCCTCCAGATCTACGTAATCGCCGCGGCGATCGTCGGGCTGGTCCTCCCGGCGGCGTACATCGTGGAGGGGATCGTGGAGGCGGACAAGGAGGGGGTGAAGGCGGCGATGCCGCACGTGTTCCTGCTCTCGAGCCAGGTGTTCATGGAAGGGGTTTTCTCCGACCGATTCTCGACGCCGATCAGGGCTTTTGTGCCGATAGCGTACAATTCGCGGCGGATACTGACGCTGGAGGAGTGGGTGACCGGAGAGATGGTGAAGGCGAGGGAGGAGCACGGCGGGTCGGCGAGGAGGATCTATATGGGGAGAGCATTGGCGTTGGCCAATTTCGCGCTGTGGTGCTTCAATTTGTTTGGGTTCTTGTTGCCGGTTTATCTCCCCAGAGCTCTCAAGAGGTACTACACCTCTCAATCGTCGCCGTCGTCCTCCGGCTCCGGCGGGACTGATAAATCGAAAGAGAGCTGATCGAGAAGATGCAAAAAGAACCAAACAGTGTTTTAGTCTTAGCATTCAGAGGCATTATGTCCTTTTACTGTATTTGTGTTTAAGAAAGTGTTTTAATCTTGTCTTTGGATTAAATATAGTTCATTTCTAGATAAATGGTACTCGGGTTTGGTATCTTCAAGTTTTAAATTTTAAGAGGACATATTTGTCCGTTTAATTTATAAAACGGGATATTGTTAGTAACGCTGTTGAATTTAGCAAGAAAAAGATATAAATAAAAAGTATTGACAGTCTATTTTTCAAGTTTTAAAAATCTTCGAATTACATTATATTTTGTGTTCTACTTAAGTTAATACACATTTTTTTCTCATCAAATTTACTCTTATCAAACAGTGTTCCATTATAATTTGAGATACCTATCCCTACTTTCTTTTTCTTTTTTTTTTGATAAAAAGATGGGTCCAATAATATATATTCTGAGAGATATATATGATATCTGTTGATCGTTATAGAGACCTACAATCGTCATAGAGGTGAAGCTAACCAATCTAAATTAAGTTGGGATATACATTTAGACATACATGTATGCTAGTAGAAAGACCAGACACAACTGGTTACAAAACAAACTACTAATATTCTAATTACAATAAAACCGACACCAATCTGACCCTAGCGAGCAATCATCTTTGGATGTGCAGTACAGCCTCTAAACTAGCGTTGTTGGCGAATCTGGCAGTCAGTCGAGACTGGACAAAGCCGGTCACACTTCTTTCAGATCTGGGTTTCTCGGATCGGGCAGCCCATATCCTCCTGAATCCAGCAACCTGATCTGTACCTTCGACGAGAGGCACTCGGAAAAACTGGGGCAGATCGGCTTCATGGACGGGTCCCAACAAGTCACGGCCTTCACCGGTGGAGCACAACTATCTTGATACGGCGATGATCAGATCCGGCCAACAAGGTCAGATCCGGCTTCTCGAACCGGCCTCCGATGTGAGTTTAGATGAAAAAGAAGAGACACTCTGAGAGATTTCTTTCTCTTAAAGTTTGGGTTTCTTGTAATTATTCATGCATAGTTTTATCATCTTAATTACGCGGCAAAGCCCGTAAGAATCGACTACTCAACCACAAAATGTTGGGACCTTATTACAAGTGATGCTACGTGGACCCGGTCAGGACATGTCCCTATCACATTCATCGGATTCCCCGAGAAGAGCTCTCCACTTGAGTCCCAGGTGGTATTGGTCATGTCTGTTCTCACTAACTAGAACAACAACAAAACACACTTACTCGAGGATTGATAATGTTTCTAAGCCCCCACCTTAAGTTGATGTGATTTTGATCCCAAATATGTAAGCCCAACGTTAATGCGGTATCGTCGACTCGTGTGAGCGTACTGGTATCGGTGTTGAGCTAGCACAATCATTTCATAAAGAGCCGGTGCGAACGGCACGCGAACCAAGGAATAAATCTGTTGGCACTAACGACGAGGCGTGAGTTTACCGTTATATATGATCCCGTAATATTTTTTGTTATGTAATTTTCTTTTTGTTTTATTTTTTATTTTTAGTCTAGTGTATTTTATGTTTTTTTTTTTAATTTACAGAGTATTTTTGTTTTTGTATAATAAAAAATATTAACACCGGTGCTGACCCGTTAATGCATTAGCTTTATTTTCTTCTAACATCGGTGCCAAGACCACACCCAGACCCCACCAGATCTGACGTAGTACCGCCAACACTGGCTTCGCATTATAGTCCCCCTGAGATAATGTAATTAAAAAGATTGGAGAGACAAGTGAATCATAAACATGTAAATTAGTTGACATCAAAAGAGGGAATACTATTGCTTTTCCCATGTTCACAAGTTTTCTAGTACTTACTTACAACTTGGGAAAAAGGAAAAAACAAATCTCCATTCATAAGCTTAAACACATTTCAGGTCAATTGCAGCAATTTACACACAAAAAAAGAATTCCCCAACTGCAGAAGTTGACTTTGACTTCAAATTAGCTCCATCTCGTACTTCCAAAATCACCTCGAGATGTCATATGTTTGCGAATACCCACGTTGCTCCATCTCCCAACTCAACTTCGAAGCAACCTTTTCGTGGCACGGGACATATTCCTATGTAACACATAAACTCGTATCAGAAACAACATTTCATGTTCAGACACACACAAATTGTTTTCAGGACATGGAACTTTGTTTGTTTAAGGTTATTACCTCCAATTCCTTCACGAGCTGCTTGGCTGACGGTGCTGACACAATGATTTGGCGCGCACTTGGACTAATGAATCCTTCTTCCACAGCTTTATCGATGAATAAGAGCAAAGAATTGTAGTATCCATCCACATTGAGCAATCCCACCTACAAGATTCAAAGATTTTAGAACATTATCGACTTCTTTGGTATATATAAATCGAAGAAGCAAATCAAGTCATGAACATAGGAAATACCGGTTTATCATGAATGCCTAGCTGAGCCCATGTTATCACTTCAAGTAGCTCTTCTAGAGTCCCGTAACCACCTAAGTTAACATAGTAAAAGTAGAATCAAAACCAATTTATGTGCATGATTGAAAAACATAACTCATTAGTCTACTCATTCAATGTCGGTGAAAACAACATTGGTGCATACTAACATGTCTGCTCGATCGATGGCCATACTCACAATAATGTAGGACTTAGAGTCTCCTTTATTCTATGGCTACGAATTAAAATGACCATATAGCCCTTGGGTTATTTCAGCATTCCGAAAAAAAATGGCATTGATTGCCCCCACACCCTTTCAAAGAGGAAACAGACACGATCCACTGCAAAACCCATCCATGCCATAATGGCTCTCAAACCATATCATAATCTCCAAAAATGTGGAGTCCCAAGTAGTCCTTATGAGAAGTGAAATGACGGTTATACCCCTCCCCCTATCCCGTTATATCCAAGCTTTCAAAAGTCAAAAACTCAAGTAGTCTGAACATGATTCCCGGTGAGCTAGTTGTCAAAGACTATGTGGTGAAAAGTCTGTCTTTTGTCTGTCTTTTTTTCTTTATATGGTAGGGAAAAACTGGTTTGGTAACATCACAGGCTATGAAGATAACATTTGAGGGACAAAAAAGCATATATTAACAACATCAAGGTCTATTTTTCAGTGTAAGATAGCGACGGGTCAAGAACTGGGGTCTGAGGGTTGCTCTCTAATCATGGGTCCTGTGGTGGGAAAGTTGTGATTTTTAGGCCACCCCCACAAAGTTGCTTTCATAGCATTGCCTATACAGAACCATACAGATAGCATCAACGCACAATAGCCACAATACCGATAAAGAAATATCGTGATATTTTGGACGATATATCAAGAAGATGATGCTTCCACTTTTAACCTTGCCGTAGAAATCTATATTCAAAGCAATATCAATGATAAGGAAACGGGTATTGGGGTTTTACTTCAGTATTAGTTTCTTGAGTATCAAGAAACCCATAGAGAGACTGAGAACAAAGGAAGAGACATAACCATTAACCCAAGACAGAGACATTAAAAGCATCTGGTCATTTACTTCAGTATTAGTTTCTTGATTTGGTTTTGGGATTTGAAGAGTGAAAATGTCAATGTTTGCAGAGGTTATTTACTTATTACACAAACCTGGTAAGGCAATAAAAGCATCTGAGTGCTTTGCCATCTCAGCCTTCCTTTGGTGCATATCTGCAACTGCCTTCACTTCTCCTACTGTTACACCTGTAAGCTGCAAAAGGGTACCAAAAAGAAATTTGAGCATTGAGAGAGAGAGAGAGAGACTTGGAGTATTGTGCAGGGAAGAGGAAGGGCAATGATGACCCTTTGCCTGGATGGTGGACTTAATTCAAAACTGACAATTTTCCACCCAAGAAGAATAGAAAAAGAATTCAAACTTCACAAAAAGCCAAGTGAGATATGATCAAAAGAAGGATGAAATAAACAAATAAAAAGAACCCAAAAAGTATATTTGAGTTTCATCATCTAGTGCCAAACTTGCAGATAAGGATACCAATAAGCATCCATGGAAATAAACAAAAAAATGATTTGTCAAGACAAAGGAAAAACATGGTCAATAAAAGTAAAAAAGAAGAACCCTTTTTTATATTAAAAGCAAAGCATTTGAAAGGAAATAAAGACATGAATAAAAGGTGAACAAAAATAAGAACACAATCCAATTCATGGGGTAGATAGAGGGAACATCAAAGTTCTATCCAATTTCTTTTTGGGGTTTTTGTATTTTTTTTATACGAGAAAAGGTTCGAGACTTTTTCTTCTGGGTGTAGCAGACAATACCTCTCGAGGCATGAGCGTCTTGGGAATAACTCTGCAGAGGGAAAAAAGAACAATAACATGACAAAAAATCAGTTGCCATGGAGAACAAAGAAACCAACTACATAAGACCCAACTCACTAACTGATTTTTTGAGTATCGGTAAGAGCATTCAAAGGCATAACTTGAAGAGTGCATCAACAGAACTAGAAGCAAATTAGAGAGAGCTTAATTACCCAATAACATGCCGACCACCGTCATGAACAGCCTGAGAAACCAAACCCATAAGGCCTATGCTACCCCCTCCATAGACCAGATCAATGTTCCTCAAAACCTTCGAGAAAGTACCAAAATTGACTCAGCCCAGAAACAAGCAAATGGCCCTTTCATGTTCATATAACATGGAACCAAATCAAAATGGGAACTTTTGATTTGGGACATGGCCTCAAACATGAATATCTACATAAAACCCATCTCTTAATCAAGTCAAAAAGAAGCAAAAAGTTGCTGATTTTCAAATGCCATCTCAATCCACATCCAAAACATAATCAAGCTCTAAAGCAAGTCCATCTAGAGAATGGGTAATTTAAATGCAGATTATGAGAGACCACATTGGGGCATCAACCACAACCTAGCTACATACAAACCAACAAATACCCAACTTTCAATTTTTTGGCTATAATTTATAAAACCCATTTTTCAAAAGCAGCAAAAATGTCATTTTTAGGCCAAACCCCATCTCAGGAACAGATTGGCAGCAAAACCCACAAGAGAAAAACGAACATTTGTCCCATTTCACCAAGCAAAATCATGAACAAACACATTAGTAACTTGAAAAAGTAAACAGAACATACACAAAAACTCAAATCAATCAAATAATCCAAAGTACATGAGTTCATAGATTCGTATACTACCAGCTCCCTGCCCAGCTCAATAGCAGCATCCTGATAGCTACTCTTCTTCCCCTGACTACTCCCACAAAAAACACAAATCCTCTTAAACCTAGAAACCAGCTGATGATTCATGTCACTCATCTCTCTCTCCGTTGCTCACTCACTCTGTTCTCTTGTTGCTTGCAAAGAAGAAGATTCAGAGTTTCAGGGAAAAAAAAACAAAGAAAAAAAATCTTCCTTTCCCTCTCCTTTTAGCTTCTTCCCCAATAGCCCCTTTGGTCTAGAGCACACTACTATAAGCAGTATCAACTCAGACCTTTGCTTGACCACTACTCCTCTCTCATGCCTCTCTATATATAAACCTCTCGACACGTGACTCGCACATGTCACAACCATTCCCACGCGTGTGCCACTTTTGGGTCTTTTTTTTTTATCTCTCTTCTAAATCCTTCTTCTTGTTTTGCATGAATTTTGTTGAGGTAAAATAAGAGATGAAACGTTGAGAATATAAATTCATGTTGAAAGAATGTAAGATAAAATAGTTATTTATAAAGTGTAAGGTCACGCTCAATTAATAAGTTGATCTTTTAGTTGTGGAAAACCGATCAAATCTAAGTGTCTTGCATCACATGGTACTAGAGCTGGTCGGTTTGAGTTTGTGCTATTGTAGGCCTCCCCGTGCCTCAGCTCCATGTGAATTCCAGCGCATATGCAGAAGTTCAGTCCTGCTATAGCTCACATGCAAAGGAACAAGACCCACATGTGAGTGAAAATGTTAAAAGAACGCACATGTAGACGAACATGTGAGAGAGAGTGTTGAGAATATAAATACACGTCGAAAAAATATAAGAGAAAATAGTCTGATCTAATGCAAGTGGTATGTTTTACTCCACAAATTATGAAGATGTTACTTGTGCCATTTTCAATCAACTACGTATGTACCTTATTATTATCGATTACATAATAATCTAATTACATCATATGTTATAATTACATCAAAACATTTTGATTCTACATCATATAAACATTATATCGATTTTTGTTGAATATATAAATATTGAGTGAATATTCCATAAAATAAGTAAATATTTAGAATTTATAACATGGCATGGGATGCATAAACAAAACATGAAGTGAGTGTGGTGTGGACAATGAACCCTATCACCATGTACCCTAATCCACACTCTTACTAGACACTCTTGTTCTTCACATAGGAAACATTTTCATTTTTATTTCAGACTCCCACATCCCTCCCCATGTCCCATGTTGTCCCTCCCAAAATTATTAGGTAAATAAATATAATACTAAAAACCCACATCTCCAATCCTCTATATATCTCCCAATTTAAAATGTATAAATAATATGGGGTTTTTTTTCATAGTATATATTTACCCTTGCCCCAATCCCCAAATAACCCTTTTTGGCACTTCTTATCCTCTTATTTTGTGACCTTGTTTTTATGATAAGTACTATGTTTTGTGTTTTGTGCCCTGCCTGTCTGTCCCACTCCACTCCATAATTATAGTACTAATTAATATTGTTTTTTCTTAATCAGAAAATGGGTGGATCCTGCAGCCTATTCTTCTTTGTTTATTTGCCTACTCCTTCTCCATGCTTGCATGCGCATTTCACTCTTGTTTTTGTGTCTTTGTGCCTTGTTCTTGTACCTATTGGTTGGAGTTTCTTACAACGAAATTTGAACGGTTGAAAAAGAAATGAAGAACCCATTTCCGATACGTTTGATTTGATGTCACGACCTGTTATCAAGGCCGGCGGAGTCAGGAGTGTAATTTAAGGTATGTCATCAATAGTCAGATTGTTAGAAGTTTTGGAGGGGTTTAGAGTTAAAAAGAACGTTTTAAAATATAAAAAATGGGTTAAAACATGCAGCAAAGTTTCAAATGACCAGAATTTTTTTATATGAACTCTGATTTAGGCTCGTAAGATATCAAACGAAAGTAACTGAGAGCTCTACGATATTATGTAACTATCGGGAACAAAGGTACGTTGTGGCATACCCTATACTCATTTAAATCCTCCCTTACCCGTTATATGAGTCTCTATCAACTATCGATCAGATATTATTATATGATTTCTATGTCTTAATACATGTCGTGCATCGTACAAAAATAATGAAAATGATAATTGTACATACAGACATTCGATCGATCAACTTTTTTAAGTGTGATATCTTAATCCTCACGTGAAATGTTTATTACCTTTTTATTTTAGAATGCATGATTGATAGGATATATTTTGTATCGCATTTTCCCGTAACTCCCTCCCATAGCTAATTCTCGTTTGTACATTGTATGTGTTCTTAATGCATACGAATAAAATCTTGCATTTATAACGTGTAAATCATGTCAAACTATCCAACGATTCAGAATATAGAGGGTAATTATAAATTAATTAAATTAAAAAAATACACATTTACGATTTTATCATTAATGAATTTGTTTTAAATATGTGTTTTTGGATTAATTAATCCAATCATTTAGATAGATTCACAAGTTTAGAACGAAGATATATGTTTACAATGGATTGTAAATTAATTATATATATATATATATTAGAGCATGCATTAATTAAAGTGGTACGTAACAGTGTTGGAAGACCATATCAGACCTAGCAATGTACGTAAAGCAAAGTCATGACATGAATATTCACTAAGAGCTTTATTTCCAAGAACGGTCTGCAAAAGTTAGGGCACCGAAATGGAACCTTTGTCCCTCCGTCAATATTATTGCATTTATAAATTGCTCATTTGATGTTTTTTTTTTTCCAAAAAGGAAACTAAAGGTTGGCAATATATGTATGTATAGACCGGAAAGTGAATTTGTTTTCATATGCATGAGATGTGAATGATTTCAAAAATGCTTTTGTTGAAATGTTTTTTTTGTTGTTGTTGTTGTTGTGAAATTAGGATTTATTTATGATGATTTAATCATTTTTTTTGAAATATTTATTCTTTTTTAGGATGAGATTTAATTAACATAATATTGTTCTTGGTTTGCATTTGTGATCGGTTGGATATCTTTTAAAGACTTAATATTCATGTTTTTTTTTGCATAGTTTATTTTGCGGTTATGTAACAAATTAATGTTGTATTGCAATTTATTTTATTTAATCATGAGGTATTTGAAAATTTGATCTAATAATTATGTTTGAGGTTGTCTTAAAAATGAACATGATTAATTAGATATTCAAAGATGAATAAATAATAACCAATGGAGATTACTGAAGTGTTAAACTTGACATGTAATGTAAGTAGCCAAAGCCTAAGAGGTACTTTAATAAAGGAGAATCTTAATTTAATAAAGCCACCGCTAAAAAAAAAATGTAAATTTGATTGCGAGTCCAATCAATCAAAAGAGGTATGAGTAAATTAATTAAATAAACAAAACATAAACTATTTATTAGGAGTGAGTCAAAAGATTGGCCAATGCAAGTAAAAACATAAGGAAGCTATTGGTAGCTCCATCAACAATGTTTCTCATATAAGACCAAAGCTAATGGGTAAAATTTTATAGAGAATTCGTCGAGTTCCTAGCTTTGATCCCCTTTTTTTCTTACAACCGTCACCTTGTTGCCTTTCTTCAACACTGCCACTCACGTATAAGTTCATAGAGGGGCTGAGTCACGGGAAGGCCTACAAGAGCACAGGTTCAAAACGACCAACTCTGATACCATGTCAATGTCATATCCAACCCAAAAGCTCAAACTGATGGGTGGAGGCTTCATATGGTTTTATTAATCGATTATTTTCTCTACATACTTTCGATGTGGGATATACTTCAGCAATCTCCTCACATGTATATACTTCAACACTCTCCTCGCGTAGAAATGGATTTTTACACATGAGTCGTAGTTGGACTGGACCTCTGCATATGAACCGGAGACCACATGATGGAGGTGACAAATGAGCCGTGGGGCAAACTAGGTTAGCTATGATACCATCACAAAGCCCTATCCAACCCAAAAGCTCAAGCTTATGGGTGGAGGCCTTAATATGCCTTATTAATTAGTTAATTTCCTCACACACTTTCGATGTGGAATATACTTCAACACTTCCCCTCACGTGTAGGACTGGACTTTTACATGTGGGTCTTAACAGGACTATACATCTGCATATGGATTGGATACCAAATAATGAAGATGACAAACAAGCTGTGGGCCAAACCAGGCTCTAATACCATATCCAACCCAAAAGCTCGAGCTGATGAGTAGAGGCCTTAATATTCTTATTAATTAATTATTTTCTCAATATATTTTTGATGTAAGATATCCTTCAACAACTACCCATTGAGTAATTTACTAATATATTTTCCAAACAATTTGGGAGATATAAAATTTGTTGATCAAATGATACCTTATTAAATTAAAAGGTTGATTTTAATACAAATTAACTTAATTTACAGACATGATATGACGGAGACATAACACAAAATTATTCAGTAAAAGGATATAAAAGTTAAGGATTGATAAGAATTCGATAACACTTTGGCTACGAGCCATTGGCACGTTGTAGAAAGCAAGTTGATGCCTCAGGGTCTGTGGAGCAACTAGTAAGCAAGTTGCATGTCCCTCCCAAAACAAAAAGACAAAAACACCCCTCCACCATGCCCTTCATTTTCACAAAACTCCAACCCCTACTCCACGGGACCATTTTATTCACATCCTCATCTTCTATGCATCGAGCACGATCGATATATGGATCCCCCTATAATACCCCCACTCGTTAGGGTTTCGACATGTAACCTATCTGGTGACTACAAAGCGTAAACTACGTTGTTAGTCTCTCCGGTTTATGGTAAAACTTGATTTGATTGAATAATCAAATCAGATCCATGTAAGAGAGCTATTTCTCTAAACACGGTCTGACTCTCTTTCTCTTCTACTAGAGTTTTTGTGCCGTCAAAGTTTTGGAGAGGAGGATGAGTGTTCTTCTGAACATGCTATCTCCCTCTTCGGTTCCTCTTCTCCTTGCTGATGTTGAATCTGGTTGTTCTTTGTTGGGGCTCCTCTACTAGATCTGCCGTCGTTGAGTGTGAAGATTCACCCTGAGGTAGCCCTTCCTCGGGTCGTGGTCTAGCTACTGTTTTTTTTTTTCTTCTTGTATTTTAGTTCATAAGGTGTCAACGTTAATCTGGTTTTGGTGCCAACTTAGAGCATAGCTCGCGTACTACTATATAGGAAGATACGAACAGACGGATACTAACTAAGTCTGACACTAACAACCATAACTCATAGGATAACCCAAGATATAATTATATACAAAGATACCGTTACTGAGACTCGAACCCTGATTTTATGGACTCAAATTCAAATGTTTGACCAATTGGACAAACAAGTTTTGATTGTTCTTTTTTTTTTTTTGAAGTAATTGAGGATTGAATCAAAAGAAAAGTTGTGAAAGTTATGCATTAAGGGTGGGTTTGGAAATTAGAGAGGCCAGACTCTATAAACGGTGCATCAACTAAAGCTAGGTCCTTCTTTATCATTTCAAATTGGGACATAAAAGCCTAATTCTGAGGTCTATTGACCACCGATCTCATCCTCAACCTTATTATTATTATTATCCAAGACTAAATAGCCAATTCATTTATGTGTGTCTGAATGCTATTTATTTAAAAATACTTATCGTGGCATATCTACTAGAAAAGTTTATTTCTGATTTTGAATTTTGTTTTGATTGAATTTAACTTATCTTTTTAATATGATCAGATAAAGAACCACACTTTAGTTACGCATGTGATATGTTATTTCGTTTCAAGTCACGTAAATCTTAGGGCTGTCAGAAACTCTCTAGCAAAGTAGTTATTGTCGAAAGGCGAGATGAATATATGAGCTCTCTCTCCCTCTGGTCTTCCAATGCAAATGTCGTCCAGCTATCGTCTTGTTGGCGCCTCTTCTGTCGCCGTCCACCGGCTTTCCATCCACCACCCCTCCTGCCCGGCGTCCGTTGGTTGCTCTGGCTGGCCATCTAGCTTCGTACTGGATAGTCAAATTTTCCATGGAGCTGGTTTGGTCGCCGCGCTCCCTAGTTCCTGAGGCACGCTAGAGATCGGTGGGTTCGTATCTGTGTCCGGATCGTTATATTTGATGTTTGTAATGTATTTAGGTAATAAGGTGCCAACTTCGGCTGGGTCTGATACCAGTTTCGGCTGGGTTTCGGTACCAGCCTTGGCTGCGTTTAGGTGTCAGACTTTGTATGGTTTAGGTGTGCTACAATGCGCGCTCGGTCCAATCATTTAGGTCTAGTTTTGGTCGTATGCAGCACGCATGCTATGCTCAATGAGAAGCTGGTTGCAGGAATTAACTCTCGCCAGGTCTAAGTTTTGTGAGGACTTTTGTCTTGATCGTTCATCAGTTGTTTATGTATATCTATTGGTTGGTATATAAAATCAACGACATTTGTATTTCCAAAAAAAGTTATGCATGTGATGCATAAATTATTATAGTATATATTCAAAAAAAAAAAAACTAATAAAGTATCATATAAAAAAGATGTCAGATATCAGTAACAACACTAGCTTGTAGAACAAGTATGGGCCTCTACATATCAATTCGAATTTTTAGGTGAATCGGGCCTTCTCATAAGCAATATCGTATGTCATATAAGTACTTATATACATTTAAGGGAATTATTTCTCTTAATAACTAGTGATCGAATTCTAGTAAGGACAATAATGTTATTATTTGTGTTAGTTGCAGTTGTTTGCCTTAAGTTATCCCATGTGTGCGTCATAGTTCACTGTGGGTCCTATCTAGTTGTTAAGCGGTACACAAGTTATGATCATTCAAAACTGACTGCAAAAATTATTATTTCCCATCAAGTTTTAGAGTATGTAATGTTACTGTAGAGTCTATAATATTACTATCTTGCTTTATATGATCAATAGTTTAATATAAGTATCGTGATGGTCGATATATATATATATAAGTGGCAAGATTTTCAAAAAAATAATATTAACGAACTAAAATAAATTCAAAACCGACTGAAAAAGATAATCGAAGAATTAAAATAACATACCAATAAACACAAATCGCATTGTCGGCAGGCAACATTAAAATAAAATTGAGATCAGAATGGAATTTAGTTTTGAAGTTGGTTAATATGAGTTCCCATGTCTCAGTTAATTAATTAATGACAACAATATATATATAGGGCTTACATCTATTTAGTAGTAGCAGTACCACTTGTCCTAAATAAGGGTAGTTGGTACCCTAATTAAAAGGCCAATTGGAACAGGATCGGATAATCCTAATAAATAAATAAATAAAATTAACATATCACACACACGACTATTATCTGAGCATTTTGGTCCAAGGAGTCAAGGACCACTTCTATACGAGTGGCCAAGAGTTTTGTGGCATCATTTATATGGTAATGCAAGAACTTGAGTACATTCAAACCCTAAAACATAATTATTTCACTTAAGCCATGACCACAATTGTATCATATTCAAATCAGATCGTCGATAACTAATTGGCGCACGTGAAATTCAAAAGATGATTAAATTCAAACAATAATATTACACAAGTGGGAAGCTAGTTGGTGATTGATTAACCATGCGGTAAAAATTCGATTGAACGAGAAGAAGAAAAAAAAACATTATTTATTTTTTTGAAGAACGATAGATTCTTATTAAACGGAATAATCCGTCGTAATATAGGAGTAAACTAGTTCTCGTAGAATCCTCCGATCAAGATAGGTCATGTCAGACTAGAGACTCATGCTAACAAGAACCTATATTAATCTAAATCATTCACATAAGATTGCTGACCTTGCAGAGGTCCTATTTTGAACTAAATATAACTCTAGCATAATAGCACAATAATTATGCACCAACAGTGCAATAATTACGCACCTAAGTCAGATTAAGCTGATAACTTATTGGCGACCACGCACCACATGCTCCACCGCCCCCAACGCACTTCTCACGTTTACCTTTCCTGAATCCAGATGGAAAAACAAATCTGAGGAGAAACGACTGCTGGTGACAAGAAACCTAATGATAACGGACCACCAAAAGAAAATAGACACACTTGCCGTCTCTACCACCGTCCTACGGTGGCGACGGAGAAAAAATTTAAAGAAAAAAAAGGCTAGGGGAAAATGCCCAGAGATATTGCCCTACTGATATATTATTGAACTCCTAAAAAAAACATTATATTTTAATTTATTTTAAACATGAATAACAGTAGATATTTTATTGCATCGGTCTGAACAGTCATGTTCTTTGATCAAATTGGGAAAACATGATGGGTGATAATTTTGAGGGGCATAGAGACATGGAGAGCAGTTGAAATGGCTACCTTAAAGTCCCATTGTCTCAAGCTAAAGGGACATATTGATAAAACCCTGTGACTCCCCACAATCATTCATCACTTGCCTTGTTCATGCTCCATCTTCAAAAAAAAAAAAAATAGATCCACAATTGTGTTTCTTGTTCTTACTTGCCCCCACCACATATCTATTTCCTAAACACATTCATATAGTTTAATTTTGAAAAAAAGAAGAAGAGAGAGTTCCTTTTGATTAATTTGAACTGTAGTTTTTCAAAATTAATTCTATCAAGAACATTCTTTTAATTATATCAATCGTTCGTTAGTCAAAAATTTAATATCCAATATTGAATTAAAACTATTGGTCTAAGTGAATTCTTGATTGCATTTTTCAATAATAGTGATCTAGTGTTTATTTGTTGATGGAGCGTTATCAGAGGATGTTTTTACGTGCTTCTCGTTTCGATTGTCGTGGATTGTGTAAAATCTTTTGGGAGACTGTTTGCTCTTCTGAGCAGGCAGATGGGTTAGGAGTGCACAGGTTGTTTGAGGTTAACATGCTCATGATGTTGAAATGGTGGTGGCGTTTTGCTACGGATAGGAATGATCTCTGGAGGAGGGTATTATGCGTTTGTTGCGGTTGGGACCCCACTGAGTGGTATCTTGGTAACGTCCATGTTCATCCTCTGTCCTCCTCACTGTTCATCTGTCACACAGATGCACTTGCCCATGATTCGAGATTTCATGTTGTGTTCGGATTGGGTAGGCTGAGATGATCTTTAGGGCCTGGTGTCTGTATCTGGTTTTGGGAGGATCCTTGGGTTCTGGATGTTCCTCTGTCTGTTCGATGTCCCAAGATTTATGCCTTCGCTAATGATCATGGTAGGTGTGTTCGCAGTTATTGGGTTGATGATACTTGGAGGTGTTTTTTTTCTAGAGAGCTCCCAAGGGCAGAGATTCGGAGGATTTGTTGATGATTCGGAGTGTTCTTAGTGACTTTAGGATTGACGCTTGTCGGCCAGACTCTCTGGTTTGGGCTTTAGATCAGAAGGGTTTTACTTCTACCAGGGCTTTCGAGGTTTTTGCAGGGTGAGACGTCAGCACCCAGGTCCCTTAGCACCGATCTATCTGGTCCATTACAGCTACCCAAAAGGTTCAGACTTCTGCCTGGTAGTTCACTCATGGAGTCATCCCCAGCGTCGATTTTCTTGTCGATAGGGGTGTCCTCATCCCGCTCAGAAGTTGGTGCTGCTCTCTTTGTGGTGGAACAAGGGAGGATGTCTCCCATATTTTTATCACTTGCCCTTGGTCTGCGAGGTTCTGGTCTTTGGTGCTCACTTGGTAAGGCATCTCCAGAGTCTTCCATTCGACTCTAGCTTTTTTTCTGTGCTTTTGGCCTTCCCTTTTCGTTTCTGGTTGGCACCGTAGGTATTAGATGCTTGTGTTTTTGTTGGTGCTCTGGAACATTTGATTAGTTCACAACCGTCAGGTCTTTCGTGGGTGTGATTTGGTGGACCCCAGGGTTCTGCTGAAAAAGATGCAGCTTTATGTCTTCGTAGAGCTGGGCATGCGCGGTAGGCGTCTGAGCATTCTCGACTGGCTGGATTTTTCCTCTACTGCTCTTCTTCAGTCATCTGGATGAGTGATTCGTTGTTTGTAGTTCGTCACCTTCCTCGATTCCCCCTCATCTTTAACCAGGGTTTACCTCGTCTCCTTTCGCTTGTCTACTAGGTCCGGTGGATGATTGTTCCGGAGTCAAGTTTGGGGCTGATCCACTACCGGCTTCTGGTTACTAGCGGGGACGGGTTGCTCAGCCTTTCCT
>JAYMSW010001630.1:0-15827 GCA_036897725.1 Erodium texanum | reverse complement strand
TGATGAATTGGAGCTTGTGTTTTGTGTTATTCGGATCTGGGTCTGGAGGAATTCTATATATATATTTTTTGTTTAAATTAAGCTGTTAGTTGATACTAGGATTAGGATCATTACTTGTTTTATGCAATTTTTCTTGTTTAACATTGGTTTTAGGCCTTGTTTGTTAGTATATTCTGGTGTTTTCAATTCAATCCTGTTATTTTTATTTGGTTGTTCATTTTGGGTTTAGAATTTGAAGGCATGGTATGAGTATAGGTAGAAATCTGTATCTGGATACATAGAACTCATCATGATGTGATATGGATTTAGCTGATTCTTCAAAAATGCTTGTTAAGTTCACTGGATCAGTATTGAAAAGAATATTCCAAACAAGCTTATTTTGCAAAAGCATTGTGATTATAAATATAACTTACTCATTGGTTCAGACATATGACTATGTTTGGGTTTTAAATCTAAGCTAAATCTAACTTTTCATGATCTTAAAGCATTACACTTGAATATAAGCATATGGGTGAGAATGGGAGGTTAAGATGTTTTGCATTTTACAATTTAATGATGTGGAATTATGATTTCAGTCTGCATAAATGACAAATCCGATCTTATTGCTCATTTGCTATGATAAAATGATTTGATCTAGTTTCATTCTTTAGTCACATCGAATTTGAATATTTGACATGAAAGACTAGAAAATGACGAACCTAGGAATTATTTGGACTTGAAATCACTCAAATCAACACTCTCTGATCATGTTCTGTCTCCACCTGCAAGAACTCATTCCTTGTATCCATGCACCTTGTTTGGGAGCTGAATTTACCTAAAGAAAACATGTTTTAATCTGAGTTGTTGGCCATTTTATTGTGTCAAGTTCATGAGAAAATTGATTATTGTTGACTATAGTATCACACTTTGCTAATCCTGATTTTCGCCACTCCAAAAAAAGGTCATTACTCACTTAATATTTAATTTGTTGACACAGGTTTATGATGTGACAAAGTTCTTGGAAGATCATCCTGGTGGTGATGATGTTTTGTTATCAGCCACAGGTATAAGAAAACCAGTAACTTTCCTAACATTAATCACTGTGTTCTCAGAAAATAACATGTGCCCCTCACGTGATGCATGATTTACAGGAAAAGATGCGACTGATGATTTCGAGGATGTGGGCCACAGTAGCAGCGCAAAAGCAATGATGGATGAGATGCTTGTTGGTGATATTGATTCAGCAACCATCCCCACCAAGACTGAGTACACTCCTCCAAAGCAGCCTCACTACAACCAAGACAAGACCCACGAGTTCATCATCAAGCTCCTTCAATTCCTAGTCCCTCTGATGATCTTGGGTTTGGCTGCAGGCATCCGACTCTACACCAAAACTGCATGATCATTGATCACAGACATCGCCAGTGATGGGAATTGGTGAGATCCTTCACAATAAGAGATTAGAGGGTTTTATGATATTATACTTTGTCCCAATAATTGAATGTGTCGGTTTAGTCTCCTTTTCTCTGCAAGATCCCAGAGTGTCTCTCTTTGTTTTGTTTTATACCCCAATATATGAAATCGATAATATAGAAACTACATTGGTTTTGTCGATTTGCACCTATATGTTAACATCAGCTATTCAAACAAAAGACAGAACACACCTTTCAAGGAACTATACACTATCTTATGTCTTGGCTTTAGAATCAGCCTATCTGACCTCTGACCCTGAAAAACAGATGCGGCCATTGGTTTATCCAACATTATTAGCTGTAACTTGTAACCCACTGTATCTACCTTAGTTTCCTCAAGAATCGATCCTATGATTGTCGTTCTTGTAATTTGTCATGAACCTGGTTTTGCTTGATGAGTGAAACAAGAATATCTCTTTCTCAATGGTAGAAATCTTGATATTTGTTGATTATGGAATCTTGGATTGAAACACAAATCAAGTTTGGTATCTTGTAACACTCTGATTTTTTCCTAACCCAACTATGTTTGACTATTCTAGTACAGCTATGTTATTTGAAGCCAGCTTTGACTTTACCATGCTGGTGTTGCCTTGTTCATCTGAGAATCTTTGTCTGTAGAGTATGATGTGTAACATGGTGAAAATGGCTTGGTTGAAACTGTATATAGAAATTATATCGAGTTCTGAGATAAACCATCAACGATCTAGGAGTGTTTTGCATTTTTTTTCTGCTTTCTTTCAATTTTGTTTCTTGAGGAATTGGCTGGATCGGATCCTGAGGATGAGAACAAGACTCAAAGCCACTTGAAGGATAGCTACAACATTTCCCGAACAAGAGAAAAGAGCAAGGAAGAGACAAGATACAGGATGAGTCTCTTATCGAGGTCATTATCTTTTATTCATTTCTTAGAAAAACACATGTTTACCTAAGATGTTTCATTGTATTAATCGACAGGTTCTTTGTCATTGTCAGGACAAAACCACAGTATAAGAATGTTTCATAGGTTGCTCTAACCCTCTCTCTCCTTTCAATTCTCAGGCACATCTCTATCAGTCTAAGAAAAAGGGTCAGCAATGGCTACTACGGCTCAAGAGGAAGGTGTGCTGAAACTGATTCATCCAGGCAGGCACGTTGAGATTCACCTAGAGCCCATTTTAGCTGCAGAGGTCATGAAGAGGAATCCTAGGCACAGTGTCACAAGACCAGACGTTTTCGAGTTTCCATGGCTTGTGGTCAAGCCTGAGTCAATCCTGGTTCCTGGGAAAGTCTTCTTCATTGTTCCTAACAGAACCATCTATAAGCTAACCAAAGAGTATGAAACCCGTAAAAGATCATCTCAAGCTTCAGCTGCAGATGTCACCACCAACACCAAGCATCAAAACCACAGTCAAGGCCTGAGGAAGCCATTACAGGCCTTGTGCTTGTACCAGGCAAGTCCAAGTTCAAGGGAGCAAGAACATGGAAGCTCTGGCCAATCATCTTCTAGACCAAGCCAAGAGCTTGTTCTTCAAAAACCTTTGAAACAAAAGCACCAAAACCAGTGTCAAGGCCTTAAGAACCCAGTTCAGGGCTCATGTTGGAACCCTGCAACAGCAAGTCCAGGTCCAAGAGAGCATGATTTGGAGAAAAGGGTCAAGAGACAATCCCAAGTCGGGTGCTGGCCCGAGACCATTGCTAAGGAAAGAAATCACAGAACTTCCATGGCGGGTTCAAGCGCGCAGATCGGATCATCTTCTCAGAGTACCAGAAATGGTGAAAAGAGTACAGCTTTAGTCATATATGGTGATGCAGGATCCAAATCTTCAGGGTTAAAATCGTGCCTACGGAGACATGACAGTGCTCGAAAGCACACTAAAAGGGTAACTTTTGCAGGTGAAGTGATAGAGACTTCGTGTAAAACGCATCCCTTCATTCTGGTAAAAAGAGAAGATCTATATCAGCTGAAGAAATTTCAAAAAAATCAGCTGAAGACAATCCCGGAGACAGAAGATTTGTAACTTAGTATAGACTTCTTCCTCGTACCTTGTTCCTACTGGCATAATTGCATCATCTTCGAATCATTGTGGCTTGCGATCCTTTTCAATTAACACAAAAATTACAATTTTGCCCCTGAGAATTTGTCCTTGCGATTACACTTTACAATGTTTGGACTCTGACCTTTTAATGCACTGTGTTAATTCATACTGAAATGACAATTTTGCCCCTGGCATTTTCACTTTACAATGTTTGGACTCTGACCCTTTTATTGCACTGTGTTAATTCATATTGAAATGACAATTTTGCCCCTGGCATTTTGTTCTTGGTGTCACCAACTTACACCATTTTGAAGATAAAGACATTAACCTACAAAAAAAAGTCGATAGTGCACAATACTACTCTGCAATTATGCCTATTTTCGGTTGTATTGTATTGTATCGATTCGTATAAAAATGACGATTTTGTCCCTGAGATTTTGTTCTTGGGGTCACCAACTTACAACATTTTAAAGATAAAGACATTAACCCACAAAAAAAAGTCGATAGTACATGATACTTCTTTACAATTATGCCTATTTTCGGTTGTATTGTATCAATTCGTACAAATTAAAGTAACCATTTTGCCCCTAAGATTTTGTCCCTGTGACATAACTTATAATAGTTTGAAGATAAAAACAAAACTTGAAGAAAAGAACACCAATCTACAAAAAGACGATAACACCTGATACTTCTTTATGATTATACCCTTCTTTTTTTTCTATTCAATTCACACATATGAATCTGCTAAAAGTATTTCCAAACCTGTGTCATGTCCTGAAACTCAATAAAAACCCAACCTCTGCTACACAAAAGAACCACAACTCATATACAATTCACCTCAAAAACTTCAAAAAGTTTCTGAAACATGCCTTTGTTCCATACTCACATAACCTCTCTCAATCACCTTAGAATCAGTTCTCTGCGAATTCTTCGAAGGAGAAGTCGATCCCCTCGAAGAACCATTACCAAAGAAATTAAACTTACCAATCCTCTTCAACGAGATCATGAACTTATGCGAATTCGATCTCTCCATGTCCCTCTTCATGCAGACATGTTCTTTCTCAAGATCATTGAGCCTCATCCTCAGCCTGGTGAGCTCGAGCTTGAGCTCCTTGTTCTCGCGCCTCAGCGATGCATAGTTGTCCCGTGGAGACATTGCTGCGCTGAGCGCGCCGCTGCTGATCCTCCATGACTGGTGCATTGGCTTGTGATCTTCGTCGCCATTGCTGCAGTGCAATGAGTTTCTGAGCCTTAATTGCTCGAAGTATAGGACTTGGACTATGGATTGGAGAGGAAGGCGCTCGTTTTGTGCTGCGTGAGCTCCGGCTTCTGCTGAGAGCTTCTGGAAATCTATCATTTTGCATAGCCTCTTCTTGTCTGAATCAGACAAGTATTGGTGTGCCTGAAAGAAGAAATTCACATGAGAATCAAGAAATGATATAATAGCAAAAGATACTATGTACTATCGATTTTTTTGCAGGTTATTAATATGTTTATTTTTTAGTTGGTGTGGGTTGTGACATTAAATTTATATATGTATTTTGTTACATTGTGTGTTTATCTGTTTTAAAATGATGATTTTGTCCTTCTAGTTTTAAAATTTTAAGAAATGAAAAAACAAAAAAAATAAATTTTCTTCACCTTAAATTCCTTTCCCTATGTATTTTATTTTTAAGATAATCAAAATTATCTGTCATCAAATTTTACTATCATAATATAATATATTTGTTTTCATTATACTAACTAATTTTAAATTGATTAGTGAACATAATTCAAATTCTGTACTTTTTATCCATATCCCATGAAAAAACTAGAATGTGTTGACAAATCAATTAATAAGCGAATCAAATCAAAATAACTTGATTAATTCTATTGTATTAGCAGAATGAAAAAAGTATACAAACTAATTCTAAATCCATTAGTGAATGTAATTCAAATTTTGTATTTTTTATTCATATCTCATTTAAAAACTTGATTGTGTTGATTAATCGGTTGATAATAAAGTAATTACTGAATCAAATCAAAATAATTTGATTAATTCTACTAAATTAGTAGAATGAAAAAAAAAAGAATGATTTCAATATAAATATTTAAAAGTCAAACAAATCATTTTTTTTCTTCCCAATTTGAAAATCCGAAATACAAAATTATCATTTTAGAATAGATTGACACAAAATACAATAAAATATAAGTTAAAGAGGGTAAGGACGTCTAAAGTTTAAAGATACTTACATACTAAAAGTCGGTAAATGACACTTTTATCCCTATCAAGAACTTGAATAAACTAACAAACAAGATAATGTTCTTGTACATACCTTGAGGTATATATCAACGGCGCGATACAACCCATCATGTAACGTCCGAGCATGATCCGGCAAAGACTCCGCAACAACGACGAACTTCACCAAGCTCAGATTCACATCGGGCGCGATCTCAGCGAGGTAATTATCAACCAGCTTCGCAACCTTAAACATCGCGGTCTGCGAAGGAGAGTCAAGGCTATCACATTCAAAAACAGAGCCATCATCGTCCAAATCGTCCTCGCTGTCCACTTCTTGCTGAGAAAAATTCACCAAGATCCGATGAACCGTATCGACGTCGAACAATGTGTCTCCGGCGTGTCGGAAAGAAGGGATCAATAGATCGTCGAGGGAGGCGAGATCGAGATTTGAACCGATCCTTCTCTCGAGATCGAGCCTGCAAGAGATGGAGCAGTCAAGCATAACAGAGCTACGGAGGAGACCGAAGAGGAAGCTGATCGGGACTGCTAGTTTTTCTACCGGTAACAGGCCCACGATCGTCTCGGCGACGAGCCTTTCGTGGGCCTTGGAGCCCAAACCGAGATCGGGCTTTTTCATTAACGATTTCTGAGCGTAGTTTAGTAGTGAGGCTCCTATGCTCTCTGGTCGCACACCGCGACACTTCATCGCTGTGATGACTCTTTGGTATAGGTCGATGCGAAGGACTGAAATGTCCTGGACCCACCAGTCCACGTCAGCGCCGGGCTTGCCCATGTGGAGCCTACCGGAGCTGCTGTACTCCAAGCGCGAGAAGCTGGACGCGATCTGCTCGGCGCCGGCCTTGGAGGGTAGGGCGTGGCCGGAGGGCGTGACGATGTTGAGGTCGTCGGCGAGTGGGAGCAGGGTCTCGCATTGGTGTAAGACTTTGAGGGAGAGCTCGAGGCTCTTGAGGACGACGGTTTCGAGGTACTCTTCGGATCTTGAGTCGAGGTTGTCTTTGGAGTGGTGTTCGGACATTCCTAGGTAGTGGGAGACGCAGCGGAGGTGAGCTACGTTCGTGGGTGTGATTTCGAAGTTGATGTTGTAGCAGAACTTGGCGGCTAATTCGAAGGCCTCGGGGCCTCCCGGGAGGTTGTGGAGCTCGAGCCTTGTTGTGTCAGAGTTTTGGCGGTCTGAGACTAGTTTTCGGATTGTGCCGCTTCGTGAGACTAGAGGGAACTGTATTGATGACTAAGATCAGACAAGATGTGTATGCATATACTTATGTTTCGTGGATTTTGATGATGTTAGAGAAGAGAATGTGTATCACTTAACCTTGTGGAGTGCAAAAGTTCTTCCTCCGACTTCGATCGTGATGTCGCTTGGGACGTCTCTGAAAATCCTACAACAGAGCACATGAAGGAGCTATTTATGAATCAATGAAGTTAATTTATAGCTTTAGTGGTGGTTGAAGTCGCAACATCGAAAGAAGCAATTAAAACTTAAAGGCTTGTCTGAAACTCACTTAGGTTCACAAATATGAAACCCATAAAAGAAGCCAATGAATACTAAACATTAATGGACATTTACTAGCACAAAGTAGACAAAAACATTGAGGATTAAGTAAGAAGAACGATTCAATGCATTGCTCGAGCTATACTTGACAATCATTAATCCTTACAGACCAAAATCATTAGAAGCGGCAACAAAACCTTGATACCCACAAGAAACTGAAGTGAACCCAATTCTCAAAACACAAAAAGAGACATGATAAGACACTGAACAGTCAAAACCCAAAAGAGAACTTGCATAAAGTTACAAACTTTACATGAACAAGAGCACCAACAAGAAACACAAGAATCAGATCAACTTCATATCTATACCAATCTGCCTCAAGAACTCAGATACTATTACAGAGTTAATACACATCCAAGCACAAAGCAGACAAAACACTGAGAATTCAAGTGAATTATAGGTTTATAGCAATGGAGTAAGTTTAACATTTCGATGCATTGCTCAAGCTGTGCTTAACAATCAGACACAACAAAACCTTAATACCCACATGAAATTGAAGTGAACCCAATTCTCAGAACACAAAAAGAGACATGATAACACACTAAACAGTCAATACCCACAAGAGAATTTGCATAAAGTTACAAACTTTACATGAACCAGAGCACCAACAAGCAACACAAGAATCGGATCAAGCAAGACAGTACCATTGGCCGTACTGATGAAGCTGCCTAGAACAACCCTTTGCCAATGAAAGCTGCTGCTTCTCAATACGGTCCATCACAGAGCTGAGAGAGAGAGAGAGAGATGGAGGGCTAGAAAGAGAAGAAGAAGATTGTGAGGTTGAGAGAGGGAGACACAGTTGGAGAAGAAGATTGTGGGCAAGTTTCTTTGGCCATTTTCGTCGAGCAGGTGGTGTGCAATGGCGTAGATCGCAATTGTCTAAAGTAAAATGGGCCTCTCTCAGGTGGGTCTCACAATCTTACTCATATAATATATATATACTTACTGAAAAACAAACCCATCATGCTTCATTCAATTCAACTCTTCTTCTCTCTCACCTCATGACCATTGCTCCTTTTGCACTCTCCTGTTTGTTTTCAGAGACTTTATGCAGTAAAAGAGGCGCAAAAGAAGGAAAAAAGGACCACTTTTTACACACAAAGCTTGATGAAGAATTGCTAGAAATGTAATAAATTAATAGATATTAAACTTTTGGTTCAAAAAATAATAGAGTAGTAAAGTGAAAAAAAAAAACTCCAAATCGTAGATCTGTCAGCAATGTGGAGAGCAAGTGTGGCCATATTTAAGAGTAAACAATAAGCAATATATAGGCACCATAGGGGGGCCTAGAACTGGTTATTAATTAGATGGGCCCACTAATGGGCTTTGGCCCATATGGTGACATCAATATGACGTCATATTTGTATATCATTATTGATTCATTTATCTTTACATATGCGAACAAATTAAGTTTTGTTTGGTTCGAAGTCAAAGTCTTGAATAGGTTGAGTGTGGTCATGGTCTTAAATGCTGCACATGCATGGATTGGATTTTGGGGAGACAAACAAGCCCCTATTATTGCGGAGAGGGTATGGATTTAAGGATTTTGCTCATTTTATTTTTATTTTTATGCTTAACTACAAAATCATTAAGATCATATCCTTTAAGAAATGAAAATGACACTTGTATATGTTTGCTCATCAACTTATATCAAAAATAAAAATTCATCAACTTGACGTGACAATGATGTATAGCTAATAGTAAAAAATTCACAAAAAAAAAATGTAGTTTACAGAAAAATTAGATAAAGGAATAGTACCAATAATGCGAGATTGTATTGACCATTTTTTTATTCATAGGGAATTTAAAGTCTTGCAAATTTATGATTTAATTATAGTTTTGTTAAAAAGATATCTCATTTACTGATATCAAATATTATTTTTACCATTTAATAGTGAACGAAGATGAGTAAGAAAATATGAGTGGGGATAATAAAATTGTTATTCAATAATTATCGGTTGTTGATCTATCTTAAATTACTTTATATGTATATTTATAGTGTTGTATGATCCAGTATGATTGTTAGATGGTATATGTGTGATATTCATTTAAAATTAACTGTATGAATGAATATTCCTATAAAGTTTAGAAATTATAATAAATTGTTTTTATGTATTTAATAGTTTATACAAATATTTTTATAATTAATATAGAATATGTGATATTTATTTCATAAATATGAGTTATTTAATAAATTTAAATTTATCTATGAACTTTTTACATCACGAATAAATTGATATTTTTTTTCCTGAAATTTGAAGGATCGTATGTACGAAAAAAAAATCAAGTAAGAAAAGACAGAAATGCCACGTGGCTGTACTGGTTGGTACGTATGAGTGTGATAGAGCAATCATAAGTCTATTTTCACGCGGGATAAAAGCATCCGATGACTAGTCGTAAAAGCCACGCGACTTGGTGACGTGGATACGACAGGACCCTCAGCTCGCCCACGTGACTCTGTCCCTGTCGGTCCCCTAAACGACGCCGTTGCTTTGATCAACCAATAATTCCATTTTTTATAGGCACATTATGCGGGCCCAATAGTCCAAATAAGTTTGTGGGCTCAAACCCAAATACATGGTCCTTTGTCCAATAACGGCCCGGCCCAAACTTCAAGATATCTTTTTTCTTTTTCAGTTTACATACGTATTTAATTTCTGTAGAAATTGAAATGAAATTGATGGTGCGTGAAGAAGCAATCTGGAGCTGGTTGTTGAGAGCATACATGGATTTGTCTTCATGGTTTCGGCGCAGTCTCTCGAGGAACAGCAAGAAGACCCCAAACCCAGATCCTGAATCGAAGCAATCGAGCTCCGAATCGGAAGAGGAGCTGCTCGGTGTCACGGAAAAGTTAATCGAGTATGTCAAGTCCTTCACTGTGGATACATTCAAGAATTTCGATCTTCAAGGTGATTTTTGTTGAAATTTTAGCGTTTTGATTCATACACATGTAATCATCGTAGAAATGGCATGATTTTAGCTATTCATTTCTGATTATTTGATGTTTTTGGATTTGTGGGTTTTGAAGATGAGGTAGTGTGGAACTTTAGGTTCAATTAAACTAGCCAAATTGGAATTAAAATAATTGTTTCTTCTGGGTCATGGTTAATTTTTGTTCATATCCAATGCATGTGTTGCAAGACATACTAGATAGGAGATTTAGTGAAATTAAAACTCAACTGATCTTTTTTTTCTTTCATATTCATTTTGGTTTCTGAAGAATCATGGGAAACTAGTTTATCTTGAAGTGTTGCTTGTATAAGTCTAATTCAATATTGGATTATAATTGTGAAATTCTCACATGTTTGGGTTGAATTTGGGCAGATAATGAGGGAGCTGCTAATGGGGATGATTCTCCTAAAACTTCAGGCAATGTTAGAAAGGACCTCTCTGATTGGCAGACGCAACATGCCAGCCTCGTGCTATCGAAAGTCAAGGTCTTAAACTCTTGATTTCTAATTTGCTCTTGTTGTAAATGTTTCTCCGTCCTTCAAGTTTTGGCCAGCTGAATAAATGTTTTCTGTTAGAGAGTTGTAAAGTAATATATATAGGTGCTCTTATCAGATCCCCAATCGAGAGAAAGCGCTCATTTCATTCGGATAGGTTATTGGTAGCACAATAAATTACTATATATGTGATGAATTGACTCTTTCTTAAGATTATAGTTGTGTGCACCTGAAATAAATGCCCGTGGTAACAGTTCTTTACCACTTTGCATTGCATGGTTGTTTTCAATGGAACACTTGCTTGTTATATTCACAAGTGCATTTTTTCTGTTTTTTTTGTAAAGCCATGCTTGATACATTAGAGTAGCTGATAGCTATATTTTTTGGGAGACCCAAGAGTGATTGTTTGCATGTCCTTAACCTGTAGGATTGATAATTGTTTGCCTGAATGGATACCCGATATTGAAGCCTGTAGTTATTTTTTATTTTTTACTTTGTGCATTTTATCAGGAGGTTGCACATCTGAGATATATGCTATGCCCTCGCCACTTGAAGGAACAACAGTTTTGGAGTATATATTTTAAGCTCGTCAAGAACTATGTGACTGAGTAAGTTTTGCTAATTCTCAATATTAGCAAATAAAAAGCACCTTGAAGATAAAAATTCATTTAGAGATAAGGTGACTTGATATTCACCGATCAATTTAGAGATTTTCCAGTCAGTAGATCCATGATAAGTTTATTTATTCTGGAAATAATTTTCATCATTACCTCTCTCAAAACTTGGAATGATTATGAAATATGACTGATTGCGTTGATTATCAGATACGAGCTGCAAGCCATAAGAGTAGCCAAACTGAAACAGATGGCTCTGGAGAATGAGAAATCTTCAGATAACAACACATGTGAAGTTGAGATGTCAGAAACGAAACAACCAACAAGCTTAGCACCGCCAACTCCGTAAACCAGAAGCTATAACGGTACTGATATTCCATTTGCTGAAACTATAAAGTGTGTGCATACAGTTTCTGTTTGTAGTTTGTGTGAACTTGCAGTAACAGTCTCCGTGATTCATTGATTTGTTATTATTAACTTGCAGTTTCAATTTACCGAGACTTGGAAATATGAACTAGAATTGATGTTACTGTGCATGAATTATATTGAATAGCACTTGCAAATGCATACAAGTTTACTGTTTAGAACTCTTGGGGCCTACAATTTAAATGCTTTGGCCATATTTGGTTCATATTCAAGATGCACTATGAATATGTATAGATTTGGTGGCCCTTTAGAAAGAACATATCCTGACCAAGTGAAAAAACCTATGCATCTGACTTTGATTCCTCTCTTTGTCCCATAATCTGACAAAAAAACACTGTTTTTGCACCAAATTTTACTGCTTATGCTTAATAATGGGTATGAATAGTGAGCATTGAACTGTGGGATTCTCCATTTTGTTCATATGAAATTCAGTGTTTCTGCAAGCTGATCAATAATGGTTTCAGACAAAGCTGTTGTGCCAATAGTACCAACTGTAGGATGACAACAGGACGGGTTTTGCATTACCCGATTTCGTTACCGGGTTTTTCAAACTAGCCTCTAACCTCACGATTCATATAAAAAAAAACTTCCATATCTTTATGGAAATTGCTTATAAATTATTTTTGAGATATGGGTTCATATAGAATTGGGGCACATGATACATATATGTTAGGTGTTTGAGCAGGTTCAGGTTCATCACCTGTGATGCAAAACAGTGAAGAGTGGGTCATGTGAATGGGCAAGCTTCACTATCATCCAACGTCTGTGGTAGACCCAATAAATGCACTACCCACTTGACACACACACACACACACAAGAGGTGAGGTGAGGCTGAGCTATGGCAGGCTTTATCAGCAAAAATTACTCAAAAAAGGGAAGAAAATTTTCATTTTTACTCAGTGCTTTCTCCATTGTCAGACACAAAACCTGCAGTTTCAGAAAAGGTACGCTACAGAGAACAATCCAAGACCTACCTAGCATAGCTCCTCTTCAGCCCTACCATACCACCTCTCACCCCCCATGTTTATGAATACCGGTAGCTCTCCATTCTCAAATCATTTTGATCTCTGGTGGGTCCTTTCAGGACCCATTTCGATTCGTTTAAAAACTCGAACTGATGAATAAATGTCTCGAAACATTCATTAACACGTAACAGTAGCATAAGCATATTAGTAGACCACCTGTTTAACATTAGAGGTTTGAATCTCGATCTGTTTGAAAGCAGGTGTAGGATGAGAAACTGAGAATCACGTTGAATTATCCGCTTGAAGGCAGATGTAAGATAAGGGTTAGGTTAGAGATTAACCTTTGACAAACTTACACATCTTTTCTAATGAAAAACATCTTTTCGTGTATACCAAATTGAGATGTGAAACACCATATCAAGTCATCAAACTTTGATACCATATTATATTAAAGGTTGAGATGATTGATGGAGATTTCAAGGTGTATATCAGATATGATCCACGTCTTTTAAGAACGGGTATGTAGGGGCCTTTTTTTTTTTCTTTTTTTTGCCTCCAAACACCATGCATTCATGCAATGCAACATGTTGAAAACATGAGTGTATGCAAGTGATTCTAAACATTTTGGTGCAAGTTTTCTGAAGTAAAAAGAGTTGAGAAAGCGACAACATATGAATTCAAAACCAAACTATCTAACCAACAAGTCCACTGCCATGGCCACCACCACCAACAACAGAAGCTCCAACAACAGGTCAAAAGACTCAAACTTCAAGGCCCAGAAATGATCTCACAGTAGATTCACAAGCCAAGAAACATCAACATCACAGCCTTAATTGCATACCAGATACGTGAACAGAGAAAAGAAGGTGAAGACACTACTGAAACACAATGAGTTACATTTATTTCAATGGAGGAGATCACTAGTTCTGAGTTCATCATCATCATAGTTCCTACCTAAGTATACACAAACTGGAGATTTTAGCAAAGGAAAAGAATGCCTAGAAGTTAAACATACCCTATCCAAATTACAAAGATTTGTCTTGAGCTGTAACGGGTTGATCTTGGCCCAATCTCTCAGCTCAAACGATCTTGTTCTGATATTTGGTTAGTGTATATGTCATCAGAGCTCTGTTATGTTACAGAAACTTCACATGCTTGCTTGTTGCTTACTGGGTTAATTGCTCCCAATCATAACGGCCCGGAAGAGGCAAGTCGTTCACAACATCAAAGTTATACCTGAAAAGGGTTCAAGATTGAGGTCAGCTGAGGATTTAGACGATTAAAATCAAAGATTATGCAGATTTAAGACAATAAAAAAAATTACTTTTCCATGAACAATCTTTGTTGATGTTGCTCTGCACAGGCAAAGAACTCATCCATCTCGAGTGATGTTGGGATGTCTCTTTGCACATCACTTCGAAGTCTTCGGTTAGCTGTACTCGAGCTTCCACTTCGCCTTGTAGTTGAGCCTGGAGTTTCAACTGTGTTCGGGTCTCTGATAAAGCTACAAGGCGTGCTTTCTCTTGTGCTCCTGAAGAACCAAACTAATTACCAAGATTATGCCACTAATTGCATTTAGTAAATTAACTCAAAATTTCACACAAGAATCTCAATATTATAGGCAAAAATGTTGCATTTAGTGCATCAAGAGAATGGATACAAAGAACCAGATGATTTAAAGGACAAGTTCCAATTTGCCAGGCAGAAGAAATACAGGAAAAAAGGCAAGAGGGTCTGAAACTCTTTGTCACATAGTGAAGGTGACAAGGCAGAGTATCTCACTCTCTCATGTATGTATGGGTCTGTGAGTAGGGCCCATGAATGTGATGCATCATTGCTAGCACACATGAGGAAGAAGAACAGTTATTGCTACCAACATTTGAAAATCTGTTTGCTGGGTCTTTATAGAAGCCTATAATATACAAGTCACTAATGGTTAGTACTTAATAGTAGTTAACAGGAACCTAAAGATTATGAGGGATCTGGACAGTGGTTTTGATCTCATGGCACCAAGAATGAAAATTACAGATTATGAGTGGTGTTTTACACAAAACCCAGATCACAAAGCTTGCAACATTTATGACTTTGTTTGGGAACCAAAAACATGTGCATCATTCAGTGAAGGATCACTCAGAAGCTTGAAGATTGATAGGAAAGGCATGAAAATAAACTAGAAAGTTAAAGCATAAGCACAAAGTGTAGTTAAATATGATTAAATAATAATGACCATGATAAAGAAATTAGCAGAGAGACTATGTTGTAGACTATGTGAAGGCATAAAAATCCATGAAAGTGAAAACATAAGCATATATGAAAGCAAGATCATTAAATATAATTAAATAGCAATGATTAGGATAAAGAAATTAGCAGAGAAACTATCTGTAGATTCCTAGCAGTAGCCATGTTTCAGGAGGCTAAAAGGTTGGCAGAAACATAAACACTCCAATAAATGGCTATGGTGTGCAATCAATTAATCACAAGAACCCAACAAACAAACCGACAATCAAAGAACCACCTTGTGAAAATGAGAGAAATGGCTGTATCTTGCTTCAAAGAAATCATATGAAGCACAAAATCTCTAACATGAACATCTTCACACACACACACACACAAAAATCAATATGGCAGCCGTGAAAAGATATTTTTTTTCAGGAAGAAATCGAATGAAACATGTACAGAGAGCTAAAAGGTAACATCAATAAGAAATAACAAGCAAGATAAAGAACACATAAAGCGAACAAAATCATTTTTTCCCCTGAAAATATAGGTGAAAAGCTAAAAACTTTCAAAATCGCAGAGAGCTGCAAAAGCAAGGAAAGGGGAAAAAATTGAAAAAGCACATGAAAGAAAAAGAAAAGAGAGACAAAGAGATCAGAAATATACCTCTCTCTGCCTTCAAAATCCAAATTGTTCTCTCCCAGAGAAGCCTCGATACCCACATCCTCTGTTTCACTCTTCACTTCAACCCCATTTTCACCACTAAGCCCCTTCCCTCCTCGCTTCTCTTCGCAGCCGATCGAGAAGGACCCAACAGAGGCCGAGCTCAGCAGCAGCCTCGAACACGCCGCCTTGGGGTTGGGACTCCGACCGCATCTCTCTCCGGGCGCCGAGACCAG
>JAYMSW010001629.1:0-15830 GCA_036897725.1 Erodium texanum | reverse complement strand
TTTTAATCGTAAATAAAAATTTATAATTAAATGTTAAACGAATCGACTCACGAGCCTATCAAGTGTTAAAAGGTTAAGCTCGAACTCAATGTGCTTATTAAACGAACCAAACTTTAAGTTTGAATTTAACCCAAATTCAATGAAACAAGCTCGAATCAAATATTTATCGAATCGAATTACTGTTAGAAGGCTCGCCTTCCTCCATCAGATTTAAGATCCACATCCCCACCTGACCTATTACCCATCCAATTACATCATCACACGTGCCCAGCCTGAACGAATACTAAACGTCGTCGTTTTGGTTGCTATCTTCATCGGGATGGGCTTGAAAATGGCAGATGATGCCAGGCCTCCGAAGTAGTGGGTGGTGGTTGGTGGCTCTGTAGCTCTGCACAGAGTCCGAGGAACGAAGGAATGAGTTTTTTTGTTCGCCGGAGAGTCCCCGATGTTCTGAGATTTGCAAACAAGTCCTTCAAATCTCCGTATTTCCCTGAGCAGTCCTCACCGTACTCGTCTTCGTCATCGTCCTCCGCTCTCACTCATGGAATCCACGTCTTCCATTGCCCCGTAAGTCCTTCCGACCCTCGCCCTCTGTCTCGTTACCTCGTGTTTGGTTGGTGAGAAAATGCACAACTGAAATGAATCGAAAGGAAATTGAATTGATTCTGTAATAGGATGCGGTCGGGATTGTCGCAAAGCTATCGGATTGCATTGCTTCAAGAGGTGGGAACATACTCAATGCCGATGTTTTTGTGCCGGAGAGTAAACATGTATTTTACTCCAGAAGGTACTTTTCGTGGCTATTTTTGCTGGTTTTTGTATTAACTTATTGCTTGTTTGGTTATGCATTTCAGATTTCATTGCCTTTTGTATTAATTGCTTTGCTATGGTAGTTTTGTATCTTGATGAAGTTTATTCATTTTGGATTGGTGGGTCTCAGAATTTACAACCTTTTTAGTTGAAACACGTAGTTTGGAGCTTCATATTTTGCATATAAACTTCATATTCTATCATTTTACAGGTTTGTATACCATTTGGAATTGAAATTTGATGCTCTATTGAGTCTGACAATCAGTTTGGTTTGAGAACTTTGGTGTTTTAAGTACTGTTTGATTAGTTGAATAAGAATTGCATTCTTGTTATTAGTACTACTGTTTGTTTTATAGGAGACACCGGCTCAGATTATGATTTGTGTGCATTTTCTTGTGGCAATGGCAAAGCTTGGTTTTTAAAATATGGTTTGTTTATCATTTTACCTTTTGTATCAGTAAGTGATTGTGGGTTTAGCTCCAACAAGCCTGTACTTTTTTTTTCTTCTTTTTCCCATGTAGTTCAGTGTCATGAAACGGTTCTATCAAAATGGATTGTTAATAGTCTGCATTTTGATTGCAGTGAGTTTGTTTTTGACCCTGTTAAATGGCCAAGGGCAGAAATGGACGAGGACTTCCTTAAACTGGGAAAAATGTTCAATGCAATGAGATCTGTTGTTCGGGTTCCATATCTGGATCCCAAATATAAGATTGCTGTCCTTGCTTCAAAACAGGTATAATTTGTTATGTACTCTGATCATGAGGTGGGTTTTTGACCCTGTTAATGGTGTGGATTTCATTATTTATTTTTTGTAGATTTCATATTTGGATGATGCAGATATATTTGATGTTGTAGACTTCATTTTTTTGCTGGTGTGCATTATAAGTGTGGTTTCTACCTGAACTCATCCCTTGTGATCATTTTGTTTTAAGATTTACATTTCAAAGCATATTTTTTTTCTTGCAGGATCATTGCCTTGTTGATTTGTTGCATGGGTGGCAGGACGGAAGAGTTCCAGTTGACATTACTTGTGTGATAAGGTCAAAATTTAATAATGTTTCTCTATTCGATGCTTTGATCGATTTTTGGAACATTGATTATAGCCGTTAATGCATGTAAACAGTAATCATGATAGAGCTCCAAACACCCACGTGATTCGCTATCTTGAAAGGCTTGGCATTCCTTATTATCATCTGCGAACAACTAAAGAAAATAAAAGAGAAGATGAGATGTTGGAATTGATTCAAGATACTGACTTCTTGGTACTCGCCAGGTACATGCAGGTACATCGGATTATGAAGATCCCGTGCTCCACTGTGTTGCCCATTGTTTTGGTTTTAAGCATGAAGCTATTGTTGTTAATCAGTATTGCCTATAAAAAAGTAGTGGTACAGTTTATCACCAAAATGATTGTTCCCATTCAACCCCGCCAAGTTAGCAAATTAAATTAGAAATTAATACTACCTCGGACCCAAATTGAGTGCCCACTTTCCTTCTTAGGAAGTTGATTATGCGCTAAATATCTATAAAATTCTTGTCATTGGTTAGTTACCATCAATTAGTGGACTAGCACTTAGTTGTAGCCTGTAGGATGTGGGAAAATGGGGGAACACTCGGATGAAAACCAAAGATTGGAAAGTTAAATGTTAAAACTGGAAACTAATCATAGCCATTGGATTACAATTTTAAAGGTTCAGATGTTTCAAAACTTTAGTTTGGAACTTTCCAAACTTTAACATTGGAACTTTCCAATGTCAAGTCAAGTTTCAGAACTCAAGTTTGGAACATCTAAGCAGTTAAAAACTTCAATCCAATGGATACAAATGGTTTTCAGTTTTCATTACAACTTTGGTTTTCACCTGATTTGGGGAAATGGATCCATAACTTCGCTCATTTTTAATTTCTGCAAAAATAAATAAATTCAAATATGATACTCATTGAGGCATGGAGGGCGTAATAATCTTGGAGTCTCTCACTAAACCAACAAATCCAATTATTCATACAGATATTATCTGGCAAGTTCTTAAAGAGCTACGGAAAGGATATAATCAACATTCACCATGGCCTTTTGCCATCATTCAAGGGTGGACATCCTTCTAAGCAGGTTTGACTTTCCTTTCATATTTACAGATAATAGAAAATATCATTTATCTGACCATTGAAAGCTGCTTCCCCGATATTCCATCCATGTATAATTTTATAGATTATTTTTGCAGGCTTTTGAGGCAGGTGTGAAATTAATCGGCGCAACAGCTCATTTTGTGACAGAAGAACTTGATGAAGGACCAATCATTGAGCAGATGGTACTTTTTTTATTTTTATCATTTTTTTCTTTTATGTCTTCCGATTATATTGATTTCTTATCATCCCTATCTTGAATTTTCTGCATTTAGAACTGCAATAGTGCTTCATCTTTTATTTGAATCAAAAACTTTGATAATGATTTATAAAGTCACTAAAGATCTAGAAAAAGTGAAGAAACGATTTGGCATCTGTCTGAAAAAATATTATCATATTGTCTAAATTTGGCTGTATTTTGTGATCTTTGAGAATCTCTAACTGCATCATCAACCAAAGTACATAACCTACCATTTTCATCAAATTGATTGTTCATGATATACAGAATTTATAAATTAATGGACCTTCAATTGATCATCAACTTCGTGTTGGGATATTTTGCAGGTTGAGAGAGTCTCTCACAGAGATAACTTGCAGAGCTTTGTGCAGAAATCAGAAACCCTTGAGAAGCATTGCCTTGTAAATGCCATAAAGTCCTACTGTGAGCTCCGAGTACTACCTTATGAAGGAAACAAGACTGTAGTGTTCTAAGACAGAGAGAAGAGATGAAACTAGATTTGCTCAATTTGTTGTTTGTTATTTGTTATTTGAATTATTCAATTAATCCAGATTACACTGTATATTTCAAATTACACCATCAATAACCACAAGTATTTGATTTTTGACTATTTTGCCCCTGTTCTGAATCTGAAGGGAACTTGGAGATTTGTCAATTACAAGAATCTTGCTGACATGAACTTAGAATGCTAATTTTTATTAACGGCTTCAGATTTAGTTATTGTTTTTTACCTCTTATGAAATGTAAGGGAATTGCTAAATTCTTGATGATTAATCTGCTTATGCAGAAACTTTTTGACCTTTTATTTTGGAACCCAGTATCAAGAAAATTCAACATAATTTAGTTACAGAAGAAAATAAAATTGAAGTCTATTATACTGTAACAAATCACACTGATTTTATATATTTTTTCCTTCTCTTTTCTTTAAATGTACATGAACAAAAGGATCATACACTATCACAAACATTCAAAAAGTCCAATGTGTGCCCAGTTGCTTCTATGCAGCTAACTTGACAGAACAGATCTCTAATCCCATCAACCCAACTCTGCTTGTGGATCTTGTTCTTGCACTTGAACTCCATGAGACCTTGTGCAGTCTTGAGCCCAAAGTAAACTTCTTCAGAGCTCTCCCTCTCTTTTCGATATGGCCAAGCAGCGGTTTCATCGCATATTCCATAAACAAGGCCTGTAAAAAATACGAGTTTTAATAATAAAAAAATCGGAGAAATGGAGATGAAAAGGGTGGATTAGACTTTTTGGCAGAGTTTTGATTACATTTGTTCTTCTTTGAGAAGGCCCCTCCAGCCTTTTTGCTCTTGACCTTAACCATGACCCGAGATCTTTTGTTGGCATATACTGTAACGCTCTTCCATTGCAAGACTCCTGAGAAATTGAAACAAGAAACTTAGGAGCTGCTCAGTGGTACTTGAAGATGAATCAAAATGGAGAATGGTTAGCCTCTGAACTCTATAAGAACGGATATAGAAAACCTATGGATAATCTCACAAAATGACAATAACTTTTCATCCTTCTCATTTAAATACACTAATCACATCCAAACCTTTTTTTGTAATTTACCATCAAAATAGAGTCAAGCGAAAAAATAGGAAGTTCAGTATAGCTAGGTGACAAGATTAGTGTACACATAATCCATTATGTTAAGCCACATGAGTCGCAAGATAAAGCAAACCTATTTTCAATGAGAATTTACATTATGTTAGCCTTTTCCAAACTTGAATCACATCCAAAAGAACCAATACATATCCAAATTTCAAGATAACATGTCAAAGAATGCAGGATTTGCAAAATTTATACTTTACAATCGATATGAACAGAAGCTATGACTATGATACCTTTTTGTGTGAGTTGCAATAGCTCTCCGACCACCGGAGGACTTTGTTCCTGAAGTTGACTTTGCACAGCAGCAACATATTGTTTCTCTGTGACACACCGATCATATGGACTTATGGTTGCATTCTTCTTTGGTTCTTTTGGAAATCTTGCTCTCAATGCTGCTTCTCCTCTCAAAGCTGATTTAACATAAAAAAAAACAAGTTACAATTGAACACAGTTCATCTCAACAGTACAGTAAATATGATATTAACATTAAAATGTTAACACAGTAATTAATTACCTGTTGCAGCTGCAGCTGTAAGAGTCAATAGATCACCAGCAGTTTGAACATCAACTGCAGATCTCACAACCGAGTCCAGACGTTCATGATCAGCTCCCGATGCATCAGCTAGTTCAAGGCAATGTGAAGCCAATAGCTCAGTGGCCGAGGCTAAAGCCAAGTCCATTTTTGAGACTGAGCCATTGGCTTTTTGTGCTGCAGCAACAGCTGCTAAGGCTGCAGCTAGTCCTGCTATGGAGACTGCTGAATGGATCCGTGCATTCTCTACTCGCATTTTGTCTTTCTTCACTGTACCATTACTTAAATCCTTGTGAAACCATTTGCCAAATGAGCCTAATCTCCGAGTATTTGTGGATACAATAGGCCTCACTGCCTGCTAATCATGAACAAAACAAGTATTAATCACAATCTAGCAATCAAATTAGCTGATCTGCTCTCACAATCACAAAATGGAAGGACTATCGTACCTGTTGTGGCACTGTCTCTGGAATTGCATTGGGACTTCTATCTCCTAGACATTGTTGTTGTTGTTGTTTCTTAGAAAGGGCTATGGTGATATCCGAAGCTGAGAGACTCCAAGACCTTGCTAAGAACTCCATAGGCTCCTTCGGTGTCCTAATTTGAGGGATTGTAGGCATAGACTTTGTTAAATTCAACTCCTCTTCCTCATCCACATTTTCAAGCCACTGCATGGATTCATCGTTCTTCCAAGATGAATAAAACCCATTTTCCATTTTTCTCTTCTTTTCCTAATTCCTCAGACACCCAACAAAAATCCCAATTTCTCGATCCTCCTACTGTTTTCTAAGGTTTCTTCCCAATAAACTTTCTTTCACAAACCAGAACAATGGATTTCAATTCCCTGAGACATCAATGAAGCCATAGATCAGCACAGAACAAGGAACAGCTCAAAAGCCAACAAATGCAGAGAATTTAACATAGATTCAAACGACCCGGATCAGGATTTTCACAACAAAGCACACATATTAGCACAAAGCAAGGATTTTGATATAGATTCAAATGACCCAGATCAGGATTGCACAAGAAAACACAGAAAAAGGACACACAAAAGATTTGAGAGTCCATAAGTGCTAATCTATGGCTCCATTGTTCATCAATTCAGCCATAGATTAGAACAAAGCAAGGAACAGCTCAAACCCAACCAAATGCAGAGAAATTGATATAGATTCAAATGACCCGGAACAATATTTCACAACAAAACATTGAGAATCAAAGAAAAAAAAACGACACAAGCTGAAGAGATTGGGGAAGAACTCAATTACCAATCCACCAAATTCAGAAGGTCTAAGCTCAGTACCAATCAGCTAGAAGAATAACTCACCAACCTCCAGCAACCAAACACCTCCTTTATAGAAACCCAAAACTCAAAAATTAAAAAAGATTAAAACTTTGGAGACCCAAATAGAAAAATGAATAGGCGAAATCTAGTGCTATGAACCCGCACGAATTGAGGAGCATAAAGAATCGGATAAAATCGAAAGGACAGACAAATGAGAACTTTGAATCACGAGACTCGAGGTCGAAGAAAGGTATAGAAGAGAATGAGTAAGCAGCAATTGAGGGACACGGAGCAAACACCATCGCAGAAATAGCGGGTTGTGGTTGCGTTGTGGTCATGCAGCTAATCACACGTTTTGGATTCGGATTGAATAGTAGAATTATAGTATTATTATAGTACCGAGACGAGACCGACCTTTAGGTATTGGTTTCTGGGCAGAATTAGAGTCTAGTACGTGCAGGACCGGCCACGGCCATGCATGAGCTTTGAACATTGACCGAGAGCGGTGGTTGAAACCCAATTATTGGGTTTTTTAGGCTCCTCCGGGTCCAGTCGCTGCGAGCCTCCGGCCCTGTCGGCTTGGCTAACACGTAGACTTGTTTTCAGACCGTACAGTGAAAATCATATATAAAGTACAAAATAATGAAAATTTACTCTTATTTTCTTTTAAAATTAATTGAAATAAATAATACACATATTATATATTATATATCAATCATTGAATTTTAATTTTGAATAATCATAGCTCTTGCATCGGTAACAATAAAACATAATTTATCAAGATTAGTCCAAGATTAAAAAAGTTATTTCTCTTAATTGTTAGTGATCAAATTCTGATGGGCATAATAAGTTTTTATTTTAGTTGTTTGTGTTATTCTCAGTTTGTTTATCTTGAATTATCTTATTACATTATAGTACATTGTTAGGTTCAATCTAGTTGTTAAGCGGTATACGAGCTATGTTCATTCAAAGCTGACTGCAAGAATTGTTATTAACACCAAATTTAAATTCTGTAATATTATTATCTTACCTAACACGATTAATTCAATACATATGTCTTTATGGTTGATATATAATATAAGTGACATATTGTTATTTGTAACTTTTCTTAAGACAATATTTATCATCTATTGTTTTTGAAATGTTCTTTTTTTTTTAAGCGAACTAAAATAACGTCATTCATTAATTAACAATTGAATAGGCTAAATAGGACAGCAAATAAATCAAATTTAATATATATATTTTAAATGTTTATATTCCCTTATTTAGTTTTGTCAACACGGAAACTTGAATTATGTTTTTGTCATTAGCAATTCAATTATTACTATTTTTTCTGAAATTTTGAGAAACAAAATGAGCCAAAAAAAGAAACTCATAAACTAAAAATATACACGAATTAACTAGAATCAAATCAAGTCTACACATAATCTGAAACACACGAAGTAATTGTTTAGACCGAACCCATGCCCGGTCCAATTTGTTTATATTCACTCAAAATGGCAAATAATAAATTTAATCCGCCTGCAAATTAGGCTCTTGCTGCTCACAGAACGTGACACTGTCCCAAACATCATCGTATCCTATTTCATGGCTTTCAGACAACACACCGAATGGAGCATAATCCTACATTTCATACAGAGTTTGACTTAATCCAAGTTTCACGAAAAAAAAAAAAAACGAATACTAAATACAGTACCTAACCGGGTATACGAATCTAACTTTTCTGCATAATTGTCATGTCAAGCCTTATTTTATAAGGAATCGAACCATGCAGATGCAAGACGTGTGTGTATATATTAAAAGTCTCAAGAACAACCATTTTCGATCCATGCCTTGGTTGGTCAAGTGTGCTGAGAGAGAGATATAGTTTCTTCTTCCATCACCTGCCAATTATAAATGACAAATCCGATGAGATCATTAAAATAAACAACAACTTGAATTAGGACATACTTAAGATAATGCTACGACCCATATGGTTGTTGTGCCTTGGTCTTTTGTTGGTATGTCAATGCTGCAGCTGCCTTGTCCTACTGAGATAATTTCACTAAAAAGTATACTATTTTTCTCATATTTCTCACTTAACTACATTGACTTTAGAATTTTCTCATTTTACTTCATTTTTGTAGTAAATGACAAAAATACCCCTACAACAATTTAAGAAAACCGTCCAAAATTTTACTATACAGTGGCATTCTGTATGTGTTTCAAGGGCAAAATAGTCATTGTAGATAATTTGACACAAAGTGAAACAAAGTATAAGTTCAGGAGTCACAACATGGAATGGTTTGAAAATAAAGACACTAACCTGCAAAAAATCGAAAGTACAGGATACTTTTTAGCAATTATCCCATAATTTACACAAGAACACAGATTTTTTTCAAGATCAGATAGGCAAAATGGTAGGTTCATATCAGCCATTTGTTCGATCAGTGCATGATTGTGATGGAACAATAAAACTCGATAAAGAACAAAAGGACACTCCAACTGGGTATTTGTCATCTCCCACTACTGAATCGACTTCAAAAAGAGATTCAATTATGAGAACTGTTACACACCACAATTATCAACAAATCAGCTCACTAGTGTTGGTGCTATATTCTGAAAACAACAGGCGTCACTTTCTGAGGAATCGATGCCCAAACTCATAGTAAAGATGGTGAAAACAAAGCAAAGATAAAAGGCTAGTGCCAAAAGATAAGGTTGAAGCACAAAGTTAGTGCTCTCACTTTACAAAATTCTCCTAATTTTGGACCCTACGAAAACTAACACAACACTATCTTCTTCAATGTCACTGTCCTACTCCCACCCTTGCAAATCACACTCAAACCACCCGAATCTGGAAGTGAAAAGACTAAACAACCCCTCTCAAAATGCTGAAATGCTATTCTAAAACCGAGTGTTACAGCTATTGATCATAATGCATACAAGACGACAGCAGATTAGCGTATGGGCGTATTAATTGAATGTATGTAGTTTCTAGCGATACTAATTTTTAGAAATAAATTATAATATCATTAATACAATAATATACCTCGATGATGTTGACTCAAGAGCTTCCAGGAACTAGCTTGAAGTCGGGTTCATATAGATGAAGTGGAGCAGAGTATGCGCTAAAGAGCTTCTGAGAAGCTTGCTTCAGACATGGTGGATCCCGCTGCATGTTGTTAGTAGAAAGTTAGGTAACCTTTCGAAGAAACCTAATCTAATAATGTTGTCGGTTATAACATATGACTAATTGGTAAAAATGCACACCTTGGTGCAAGACATCTGTTCAGTAATGGATTGCAATCAGATAAGATCATTAAGACAGTATAAATCATAGGAAATAAGGTTCCGACTCTGAGGAAAAATCTGAATTAGGACAACAAAATACAAAATATCCAGCATTTAGACATGCATTTTATACTCGTTAAAACATTTTTTTGATCAACCAATACAAATTAACATTTCTAAACAAAATGCCCTAACATTGCCCTAGAAAATGCCAAACAGAAAATTGCTCTTAGCAACATTTTGCACAGTGCTTTGATGAAGACAAAATCTGAACTCCACCAACCCAATTAGTAGCTAGGGCTCATTAAATTTTCCTATGAACTTCAAATTTATGCCACTTTGTGCACATTTTTGTCATGAAATTGCATAAAATCAGTACTATTAAACTTCATGACACAGATTTCAGAACATGGGTAATCCTTAAAAATTGTCCCTAATGATCTAAAATTCCCACAAATCATCGTACATTGTGCTAAACATCATGGGTTTCTGCTAGTTTTGTGTCTGTGTGTGAAATTTTGAAACAAAACCAATAATACGAAGAAATAAACAACTTAGGAAATCGAAATCTGCAAATTATACAGTTTGTACCTCCATGAAACAACAACAAAACAAGAAGGAAATGAACACAAACTTACCGGGCCTAGTGATATGGGCCTTTTCAACAGATCTGAGCTTGGGAGATGCATTGGGCCGGATGAGAAGGCCCAACGGATTCCCGTCGGGTACTCGGGTTTGTGGCTACATGACGGGTTTTGTGATCCCCACCCACCCATCTGGTTGAGGATATCAGGTAGTCATCGAGTTCCAAACATAAGATTTCACCTTGTTAGGTTGGGATGTCGAGTCTCTATCAGGTTCGACATATTATCTTCATCAAATAGAGTAAAATTTGTAACATGTATATTTGATTATCATTAGTATTTAAATATGATTATATGATTAGAATTTAAACCAAGAAACCGTTTCAAATTTTAATTTTGAAAACATAAATCCAAATTCATTGATTGCATCACCATTTACATTTATTAAGAACAACCCGACTCACACCAAAAACAAGAAGAAACAAGCTTCACACATCAACGATTCACAAATGACTCACTAAACCCTGATACTCCTCTCAGTATACTCCTCAGAAGCCACGGCCCTGTATGATTCAATGAAGACATCACCGTAGACCAGACCGGCCAATCCTCCCCCGACGAGCGGACCGACCCAATAAATCCAGTTCTCCGAGAAGTCTCCGCTGACCACAGCCGGCCCGAAGGACCTGGCCGGGTTCATGGAACCGCCACTGAAGGGACCGGCGGCCAAGATGTTGGCACCGACGATAAACCCAATTGCGATAGGGGCAATTGTTCCCAAAGAGCCCTTCTTGGGATCAGCTGCTGTGGCGTATACGGTGTAGACCAAAGCAAAGGTGATCACAATCTCCATCACCACTCCTCCGAGTGCACTCATTCCTGAAGCAACCCCATGAGTTGGCACGCTCTGAAATGTAACATATACACCAGATTAATGTAATTATTTAATGATAAAAAAATTGTACATATGTTTTAGGATCTAAATTTTCAATTAAGATGTCGTGTAATTTCAACATCTTCCTCATATATAGGGCTAGATATTTAGATTTTTAAAAAAAATCAAACTATATAAGGATGACAATAGGACTAATGATGAGGGTGCCCCGATCCATCCTGATTCTCGGAAAGGATTTTTTTGTTTGTTATATTCTAATCGGGATTCATCATGCTCTAATTTAAATTTTTGAAATGCATTTATTCTGATCTAATATAGCCGGATTAAGAACATCAAATTTTATTCAGTCTATAATTTTATTTTTCATTGAACTATATCGAGTCAGCCTCTATAAATAAATAAATTTTGTAGACATCAAATCTTGTCTAATTACGTGTGGCTTTTATTTTTATACGTAACTTTTTTTAATTGGTTACTATTTCAAAGGAGGTGAAAAAAAAATTATTACCAAGCCACCAGTAACAAATTGGAGGAGGAAGCATGCGACAACAGAGCCGAGGCACTGGGCAATCCAGTAGAAGAGGCCGGTGAGTATGGGGATGTTGCCGCCGACGGCCAATCCGAGAGTGACAGCTGGGTTCAGGTGACCGCCGGAGATGTTGGCGGCTATGGACACACCGACAAAGAGAGCAAATGCATGAGCCACGGCTATAGCCACCAGACCCGCCGGGTCCAAGGCCGCATCGGTCGTCAGCTTGCCGTAAGCAATAGCCGATCCGACTCCGGCGAACACGAAGAGGAGTGTGGCGATGACCTCGGCCAGGTAGGATTTGAGTGATCCCACACTGAACGAGTCGCCGAAGCTACCGAAAGCCAACTTCACCATCTTTGGTGTCTGAAGAGAAAATCAAGACTAGACAGTGAAGAAGATTGGAGAAGTGTTGGTTTTGTGTTTAGTGTGGTACGATTAAGGTAATGAAGATGAGCTTTATTTATATAGAGCTTAAAGAGAACCATATGCCATTATGTTAAAGAAAAATAAACTAATTATATGGATTATGCCACATTTAATTATTTGATTGGCTTTTTATTTGTGTAGTTCGGCTTGACACATGTGATAGGTGTGTTTAGAATGACCATGTGATTAGATGCTCGACCATATATGTCTAACTTATTTGTTGTTTTTATCATATGATTTCCAATTTATATGTAAATTTACAGTTCTGGTATGCTTCGTTTGTAATAACTAAATATAAGTTCTATATACAACACACATAATACATACTTAACAACAGTAATATTTTAGTTACAAAAACTAATCCGATTTTAAAAGAATGTAAGGTCAAGCATATATGAATATCCAATTGAGTAGAAGGATAGCTTATTATTTATTTTTTTTGTCACACATATAGATACTTGTCAACAAACAATTACATGGATGATGTTGTGAAACGGATCGCTTACATTGGATCATGGTTTTATAACAAAAAAGTTAATTTTATTAATTAGGTCTCGATATTCCTTCTCATGTATCATATATACGAAAACTTCTTCTTTTTTAACATTTCTCTCGTGCGTAAGGCTTGTCCTTTTTGCACTTGGGTTATAAAAAGAATGAATTTTATATAAATATCAGAGTTTAAATAGGATTGAGGCAGGAGAAAGCCATAAATACAAACTTAAGCAAACAATACCATGTAAATTTTCATTAAAACAAATTAGCTATATTAAATCAGTAAACATAATTATTTAGACATATATTTGTAATCAACCAAAAATAATTTATACATTAAGGTGATAGGAAAGGTCACAGCCGGCGCCGACCATGGCCCATATCAAGCTCAGGCCAGGCTAATGATTGGATGCCGACCAACCGCCTTTTCATAATTTTCTATTAAGGTTGGTGTTATGAGAGTAGGGACAAGAAAATTGAACCGTAATTAATGAAGTGATGGACAAGAAAATTAATGTAAATATGTGGAGGATAGGGATGTGGCTATGGAATATGTGTTGTTAATGAGTTTATGCTTCGATACGAAGGAGGCCTTTGTGTCACTTTCCTTTGTATAAAACTCAAGCAATTTGCAATAATGTTGCTGGTGATAATTTAAACAATGTTGATTTTTTATTCCACTTAATGTACATAATATAATAGCAATCATTAGTTCGATCCATAGCTCTAGGTGATAGTGATGAGTTGCCATAAATGGATTTTTTTATTTATTAGCAAAAGGTGTAGGTAAGGGACGAAATCGCGATTTTAGGATCTGAAATCACTACTAATTATATACTTCTAAATAATGGGGTTTATAGATCTGGGGGTAACAAATGGGGTTAATAGATCTACTCATTCTCGACGTACTTCCTCGAATTGGAGGTCCTTTCAGATTAGAATGATTAATGTAAAATAATATATCATGTAACTTTATTACATATCACTGTTTGATTTTGATATTCAGAATATATAAAACATTTAATTTTTAGAGCAAAAAAGAAGAAAAAAACTTTAACCGCCTCCTCTTTTTCGGCATCTTTTCCCAGTCTTTTTTCCTCAGATTTTTTTTCTCCATCACCGTCGTTGTAGGTGGCAGGCTTGTCTAGTTCTTTCTCTTTTTCGGTGGTTGGTTATCGTTGGACTTCTATTCATCGGCAGTTGCTTCTCTTCAGATTTGTTCCTCCGTCTGAATCTAGGGAAGATGAACGTAAACGTCGGTTTTGAGGCGCGTGGAGGCGGTGGAGCGTGTGGTGCGTCGGCGTCAATAATAAGGTGTCAGCTTAGTCTGACATAGGTGCACAATTATTGCGTTGTTGACGCACAATTATTGCACTGTTGGTGCACAATTATTACGTTATTAGGCTAGAGATATATTTGGTTCAAAATGGGATTTCTGCAAATATCAACAATCATATGTGAATGGCTTAAATTATAACTTACTGGTAGTACGAATTTCTAATATGTCATGACTTATCTTGGTCGGAAAATTCCACAAAAACTAGTTTACTCTTATATTGCGACGGATTATTCCATCTAATGAGAATTATCGTTTTTCAAACAAAAATATTCAAAATATATAATTTATTTTATTTCAACGTGCTCATATATTGATTTGATGATGACGCAACCTGATGTAAAAATAAATCAAATAAATATTTTATGCATCAAATTTAAATATATCGAGGATTATATGTTTTAAAGCTTAGTGCTATCATATACGTATGTACGAAGGGTAATTTAATTATGGATTATATAATACGTATGTGTCTTCATCATTTGTTGGGGAAACCTCACATGTCCACCATGGAAACAGGTGTCTAACGTGCCATTGATCTGTGAGAGAATCGAGATTTATTTTTTGTTGTTGCATGCATTAATCGTGAGGATAATGTTTAGAAGGCCAGAAAGGAAAAGAAGGTGGGTTGGGTGGGTCCTAATATATGTTTAATTTAAAAAAACAATATAGTGGATTATCTTTACAATATTAATTCTAGCTGCATAATTGTTGTATTTTTTTTAAGCTGGAAGAAAAAAAAGATTGATCATAGTGAATTCGATATGTCTTAATATCCAAAAGTAGATGATTCTCATTCAAATTTATATTGTCTATAGATAAAGTTCTTACGTTTCCAATCTTACAGCGAGGGTTTGAATTATAATGACAATATATAAGCAAAATAAAATTGTTTTATTTTATTGGCAATCTCTTCTTGCTCTTTAAACCCAACTCTTATAATTTCAATTTATAATTAACGTTAAATGTTATATAAATGAGTTTATTATAGAAAAATACAACATTTGAAGCAATTAACGAACACACTCAATCACAAGAGTACTTTGGTTTGGTATATGTCACGGACCAGACAAATGGTACTTTCAAGGGCCGAGGTACGAGCCCAAGGTTGCGGGCCTCGATGGCCTACAAGCTTTTGAAAGGCGCACCATACAAGCACGTCATGCAGACGCTACGCAGTTGCCATGTAGACGCCTCCTATACAGATGAACTAGAGTGTCTACGTTCATTGTATAAGATCTTCTAAATTTAGGTCAAAGATATGATATCCGAAGATCTTCTTAATACTATACTTTAGCATATTCCTAGATGCTCTTTTGTAGCCGTTAGATTAGATAGATCTCGACCCTCCATTTGAGGGAGCTCAAGTATATAAGGGGATGAGCTCCTCGTTTGTAATCACTCATTCATTAATACAAAGTCTCTCTCCTTGAACAATCTCTCTCTCGTTCCTTGTTCTCTTAGCCATTTGAGTATTTTAGCTCATGTACGAGTAAAGGCTGATCTCTAAGCAAGTCAAGTAAACATTAATTGCTTGGACTTGGTTGAGAGTCACACGGATTCGAGTTGCCTGACTCTCGGGGCGTGACAAGTGGTTTCAGAGCGTCAGTTTCGAGAAGTAAGGATGTCTGAGATTAATGCTATCGAGGAGACTCCTGTAGTCAACACCAAGAAGAGGGGAATGTCCAA
>JAYMSW010001628.1:0-15840 GCA_036897725.1 Erodium texanum | reverse complement strand
TGAGAATTCTACTGTTAATTACTTGAATTCCAGCTCTGGGTCGGGAGTGCAAAATCAAATTTTGGCTTCTTTTGATGACATTAAGTCTGCTGTGCTTCAGCAGATTTCGTTGAACAAGGAGATTCAGCAAGTTCTGTTATTGCCACATCAAGTGGGGAACTTGTCTTCTGAGCTGGGTAGTGATGATTATTCTGGGGTTCCTGGGTTGGGTTTCAATAGGTGTAGAAAGATGGATCAGAAGTTGTCAGAGAGAGGAACAATAGAATGGAAACCCAGGGAGAATAAGTTCTTGTTTGCAATTTGTGTTTCGGGGCAGATGTCAAACCATTTGATTTGTTTAGAGAAACATATGTTCTTCGCAGCGTTGCTTAATCGGGTTTTGGTTATTCCTAGTTATAAAGTTGATTACCAGTTCAGTAGGGTGTTGGATATTGATCATATAAATAAATGCCTTGGAACAAAGGTTGTTGTCACATTTGAGGAGTTTGCAGAAATAAAAAGGAACCATTTGCATATAGATAGATTTATATGTTATTTCTCATCGCCCACACATTGTTATGTTGATGATGATCATGTCAAGAAGTTGAAATCACAACTGGGAGTTTCAATGGGTAAGCTTCAGTCTCCCTGGACAGAGGATGTTAAGAAGCCAAGTAAGAAGACAGTTCAAGACATTGAGGCCAAGTTTTCGACCAATGATGATGTTATAGCGATTGGAGATGTATTTTTCTCCGATCTGGAGACAGAGTGGGTGATGCAGCCAGGTGGTCCACTTGCTCACCAATGCAAGACTCTAATTGAACCAAGTCGACTTATTATGCTTACTGCTCAGCGGTTTATTCAAACATTCTTGGGAAATAATTTCATTGCTCTTCATTTCCGGAGACATGGATTTTTGAAGTTCTGGTAAGAGTTTACTCCACTTCATGTTTGTTTGGAAGTAGCTAGATGGATATGTATGCATCCTGTTTGCCTATAGAAAGTTATTAATGTAGGTGTAGCATGCAGAACTGCCATTTTGTTCAAAGCTTATGGTTTACTCCTTGTGCTTGAAGGTATTCTTAGTTTTCCTTGTTCTTTTTACTGGCCCACTCTCATAGTACAACACATAATAACCTTTTCGTATAATGTGTTTGATGTATGTGGGTGACTGCATGCTACTACACTTCACAGTTTTTTATTTGTAATTTGTAAAACATGTAGTTCTAGACTTGTGTTTGTGATGAGCTTTACATCAATCAGTCCCACTTGTGGACAACTTGTTTTGGCTATGTTGGATTCGTGACCGTGATAATACTGATAGCTCTATAAATTGTTACTGTTCATACAAATTTGGTGTAGCTAGTTAGTCCCATAGGGTTGTTATTTCTAAAATGGGTAATTTTGCTGTTTGCGCACTTGTATCGTGCTGGTATGAAAGAAATGGAATTTTTAGCATTTGCATACCGCAACTAACATGCCCCACTGAAACTCACACTTCCATGTGCTGCCCATCTAAAGCAAGTTCAGTAAGAGTTTCATAGATTGACTTCGAATCATTGAAAGTTGTGATTCTGTTAAGTAGTTGTTTGGCACAGATCATCTGCATTCTATTATAATGGATAGTCAATATAACTTCTATTTGCTTGATGCAGTGCTCTATTTGTACACTTAAGTGAGGATATTTCTTAACACTGGACTCAATACTACTTTCTTTATTATCTTTTGTTTGTGATTTGTTATTCTGATTCTCAGAGGTGATTGGGAGAACTTTGGTGTTTTGTGATGACTGTATTTTTGGCTTTTATCATGGGAAAAATAGTTTTCGTATTGCAAGGCAGCTAAGCTGTGTATATGTGGATTTCCAAGACATGCTGTCTTAGCATTTTGTTTCTGTGCTCTCTATGTTCTAGTTGAGAAAACCGTTACAAGGCAAGGCCTCTAATTTATCTCTACTGATTTTGCCAGTAATGCCAAAACTCCAAGTTGCTTCTTCCCAGTTCCCCAAGCAGCAGAGTGCATATCTCGAGTGGTTGAGAAGGTGAATGCACCGGTCATATATCTCTCCACTGATGCAGCAGAAAGTGAAACTGGTTTGATGCAATCACTTATTGTGGTCAACAGGAAGACTGTGCCCCTTGTAAAGCGGCCTCCTCGGAATTCAGCAGAAAAATGGGATGCTTTGCTATACAGACATGGGCTCGAAGAAGACGCTCAGGTGACATCATGTCTCCCCAATCTTACTTATCATTTGCATTGGTCAGAGGATTCTCATTTTCTTCCTGACCTGAAGCAACAATGCCATGTAACCTAGGGGTGAGCAAAAAAACAGCAAAACCGACCAATCCAAAAAAAAAAATCGAACAATTAAAAACCACCGATTTTTCGGTTGGATTTTTTCCTAACGGAAAACCGACCGCCTACTACATTGGGCTTAAATTTGGGAAATTTGAGTTAAGCACATTTATTTTGTGCTAAGCCCGTGTTCTCATTAAGCCCATTTCTTGTGATATCAAACCATTTGCTTTAAGTTAAACTTATTTTTTAATGAAGCCTAATCATACTTTTTTGATTGTTTAGAACTTACTAAAGTTGTATTGTATTTGTGATTTTTTTTTCATAATACTTGAAATAATAGTAATTTTTGTCATCCAGAAAAAAAAAAACGGTGGTTTTTGGTCGGTTTTTTTCTGGGTGTTTTTTTTGCCCGAAAACCAAAGTTCGTATTTTGGAAAGGTAAAAAACCAACCAAACCGAGCGTTTCTCATCCTACATCATTATCTGTATGGTGAATCTTTGAATTTGGACCGAGTTCAATTTCTCTGAAAAACTAGAAAGTCATTGAAACACGTTTATATCCTGTTTGTGTATGGTAAAAGGAAGGAAGTTTAGGGAAGACTGACCTATGATCGGTCCTTAATTTGGAGTTTAATGCGGCCTTATCCTTGTTTACTTGAAGGTGGAAGCGATGCTGGAAAAGACTATATGTGCTATGGCTAGTGTGTTTATTGGAGCCTCAGGATCGACTTTCACAGAGGACATATTGCGTCTGCGAAAGGACTGGGGATCAGCATCGTTGTGTGACGAGTACCTCTGCCAAGGTGAAGTTCCCAACTTCATAGCCGAGGATGGATGAATGAGCTTTTGCAGACAGAGGTTATTGTTTTCATATATTTTTTTGTTCTTGTTCATGCTGCTGAAGATGGCTGATTGGCCGGAAATTTGTTGACATGTACTTTTATTGTATGTATGAATATGATGTTAGTGTAAACACTTTAGAGAGGTCTCTCTAAGGTGTAGAGAGGTGCAAGCTGCAATGTATTTTTAGTCTCTAAACAGTTGTGGTCTGTTCCTTCACATGTTATTTGATTTGTAAAGCATTACAAGGTATCGAGGAATGTTTCAGAACATGAATGCATGGTGAATTTGTACTTTATGGATGTTCACTTCTCACTGTTTTTATATTTTTAAAGTCAATTAATCGTCCTTAATTTCAATTGACAAAAAAAAAAAGAACTTTTATTTAATATAATGAACTTGATAATCAAAAACAGAGATTTGTTGATGGTTGTGAGGAAGGTGTAAACTTGGATGTGAATGGCTTCAAAGTTCACACACCACCATGTATTCGACTTAAAAGTACTTTTGATAAAAAGTATTATCAACAGTTTCATTTCTGAAGTTGTAAAACAATTTTGGTTTTTCCTGTACATTACAATAATTCTGTCTCAAGCAAATGGATGACTTCTTGCATACACTTAAAGAGTAAGAGAAGGACAAGAGTCGACTCTGTCGTAAAAACTTTATAGATGCTTGCTACCAAGTGCTCAGTTGATAGTCTGGACGAGCACTTGCAAATAGGTAATAACACAACATATATTTGCTTGAAATCGTTCTGCGAAGGAATCATGGTTGTTTCCGGCGAACAATATATAAGAAGGTCAAACACAATAGATATCGCACGCTTGCTGGCAGAAGGTGAGTATTGCAATTTTCCTAATATGTTAGGCAGTACTGATTGTACAATTGACAATGGAAGAACTGTCTGATGTCTTGGAAAGGCATGTACACTCGAGGTGATCAAGCCGACCTAACAATCATGCTGGAAGCGGTGGCTTCACATGATACATGGATTTGACATGCATTCTTAAGTGTAGTGGGGTTAAACTACAATATCAACGTCATCAACCAATCACCGTTGTTCACAGACATTTTCCATGGCGAACAACCTCATATTCACTACACATTCAACGGTACATAGTACACCCATGGTTGTTACTTAGCTGATGGGATACACCCACCATAGGTTGTGTTTGTGAAGACTATACAGGAACTGACAACTGTGAAAAAGAAGATATTTGCACACGGTCAAGAAACTATAAGAAAGATGTGGAACGAGTCTTCAGAGTTCTCCAAACGTAATTCAAAATAATAACAAGGACGACATTTTTTTGAGGACCCAGCAATCATCAGGAACATCATAAAAGCATGCATCATACTTCACAATATAATAGTTGATAAAATAATCATCGAAGTTGATTGATTACGAAGATAACCTCCCTACTCTTCCGAGGCATCATCACGTTCTTCCTTTGATGCTCCCATGGTGGCCATCACCTGTTCTTATACTTCCCCTAAACCAGAACAATGTAAGGAATTAAATCCTGTACAGTCATTGTGTATAGCGCTTCATAACTATAGGTTGTACTTATGTTCTTCTCTGAAACATGTCTTGTTACAAAATCTGTATTTATAACCCTGTATGTTCCTCTATCTTTTCTCTTTTCTCTATTCTTGTGTATATGTGTCATGATCCGAGTTCAGGCTATCGTTTATGCGTTCGATGTATCGAGTAGCTCTAGTTTTGTGGAAAAAAAAAAAAGTCAAATCCTAAGCCAAATGTACCTTGGATTCTTGGCCATACATTTTCTTTTGTTGAAATTTGAATTATTTCATCAAATAAACTTGGAGAAAAAAAGACGTATTTTGTTCTTGCAATAATATTTACAAGTTAGTTGTTTTAAAGTCATTGAAAAAACGAATCTTTGAACAAGTCATTTTGTTCTTGCTATTCAAATGTACAGGCCAAATGTTGAACAACCCAAATGTACCTTGGATTTTTGGCCATATGTTTTGGTTGTACGTTATCAATCTGTTCTTTAACCATTTATTTTATATCTGACATCACAGATCGGTTATCCAATATGTATCGTTAAAAGTAATTTTTCAATAGAAATTGTTGCATCTGACAGAGGCACAATCAATTCAGTTCAAATAAGAGCATCCACAGCGGCGCGACGCTTTGGATGCTCATCAGAAGTGTCGTCGTTGCTGAACCGTCGTGGAGCTCGCGACGCTTGCTTGAGTCGGCGCGACGCGTCAGTTATCCTCGTCGTGCCCGGGCGCTAGCGACGCTTAGGTCTCGACGGATGGGGACCTTCTAATCGCGCGACGACACGTGGACAAGAAGACAAAAAAAACGTTGGATGCAACGACTCTTGTTTTCAACGACTACTTCTTTTTTTATTTTTTTTTATTAAAAAAAATCAGATTTTGGATTAATACTCAACCCCTATAAATACCCACACTTTTTCTACCATTTTACACTCTCTCTCACAATTCTCTCCATATCAAATTTCTTTCAAACTTTCGATCATCATGTTTGTTGCATCAGACGCTCCACTACTAATGCTCTAATGAATACAACAATGAAATTAAATCAGTTAATTAATACCGTAGGAAAAACATTCAAATCAAGAAAGAACGAAAATAATTAAATTGACTAATTTTTTTTATTAAAAAAAAAACTTAATTTGTTACCTTACAAAAAACATAAATCTAATAATATTGACTATTTGTAAGAATTATACAATCCCGTTCATTCAAATGGGGATTATATGATCCTTACATTTGAGTAATAGTGGTGGAATTTCTCATACGAAAACCGTTAATTTCATCTAAAATATTTAATATCATATTTTTTTTCCGAAAGTTTTTCAATTGATCTTTTATATTTTTAATGTATTTCATTACATATTTTCTTGAATGGTACAATGTCGGTCTGTTGAAAAGAGCTGCAAAAATTTGTAACTAATAAAGAAAGTTTCGAAGTAAGAAAATGTTCAAACACGATGCAAATTTTTAAATAACCATGATTTTTTCACATGAATTCCGATTAAACCCATAAAAATCTTTACAATTTTATAAAAGTTTCTCAGGCAAGAGGTCCGCCCCTGGCCGTATCTTCATGGAATTTTTAGATACTGGGCTATGAGTTTGCAGGCCCAACAGCTAACAGGCCCAAAATATCGAGCCGCTATTGTTGGTAGGGACCAGATTTGGCGTAGTGGGAGACATAAAATGATTCATCAATCAAAGTAGAAAGACATTCTCCAGGTGGGTGCTCTTGGATTTCCTACGTGCACACGTGGCACCCAATGCCCAAGAAGAAAATAAACCTCTTCTGTCTGTAAATGCTGCTTGATCATTTACACCCTTCTCTCTCTCTCTCTCTCTTCATAGCCATTTGCGATCTTCCATGGCCGATGATGTTTCTGTCTATGATCGTGATTCTGGGTCCAATGTTGTTTCTGATTTCACTACCAATTACTTGATTGTGAGCTCGGACGGAGGAGGCTTCTGGGACCTGTTCAGGTACCTGTTTTGGGCCGATGCTCTGAGCGGCTCCAAGTTTTTGCAAGGCTCCGGTGTAGGTTTACAGAATGGGCTTTACGGCCGCGACCAGAGATGGGTCATTCTCGTCTCCATTTTGGTTCGAAAGATTTTAGCTTTCTTTCGGAAACCCTTGCTATGGACTGGCTATTTCGTCGACTTCCTTCTCAATCTCCTCTTCCTTAACGGCAATCTCTGTGGCTTGATCCACAACCTTCTACATGGTATATGCTATTTTCTTCTCTCATTTTTATTTGATTTTGTATGCCCAATTTCACATTTAAGTATTGACATTTGGGTTTAGTAATAGATTTGTTGTCAATGGGAGTGATGTTAGAACTATGGATGATAACTACTTTCATCGGTTTATCCAACAACAAAAAAAGATGCAATTTTTATATGTGTATGACATGGAAATAGGAAATATAGGCTAAGGCTGGGGATTAGAAAAATGTTGTCATTTCAGTGTCAACCAACTTAATGGAATGTCTTTGACTGGGGTCACTTTGGGGGAATTTTGCAATCGATTTTGGGAACTTCAGGTCAAATTGAATAGAAATCAATCTCATGTCACTAAAATGGATTATATGAGATTAAGATGTGCTTTGGTCTTTGTTAGATTTCTCTTAAGAATGTAGGTGCTTTGAGAATTAAGGTAGAAATGTGCCCAATTTTGTTGGTTGGACTTCATCCCCAAGTTCACATGCATAGATCCCTTTTTTGTGCACTGATTTGCTGTTTTGGCAATATGATTTGTTGTTGCTAATGATGATGGGGCGAAGCAGGACAGGTGGTGATTCCACGGAGTGATTCAGAAACTTTCTTGAGTATCATTGGGCATTTAGATGGCCGGATAAATCTATACCATAAGAACTACATAGATGATTACATTCCTGGGGATGGCAGTATAAGAATAGAGTTGGGGGACCGCGCTCTTATAGACCTCTGCATGATGTCATCCAAATTGGCATACGAAAACGACAAAGTTGTTCGAAATATTGTGCTTCATAATTGGAAGGTCTGCTTTTCTGCCCTTAAAGTTTTAATCTTTGTATAGCTTTTTTTTACAATGGAGTGACCTTGGTGATTTGAAATGCAGATACATTTCGTGGACTTCTTCAACTGCTGGAATGGTAAGAAATTCTTCATGAGATTATAACTGTTGCCAATGTTATTATGGCCTATAAATATATTTTTGTTGTTTCTTCTGCTTTTGTCTTCGGTTCTGCATTGGATAGACTACCAGAAGGAGATGGACACCCAAGTGTTCATAACCTGTGACAAGCCCGAAGATGCGAATTTGATACTCATCACCTTCAGGGGTACAGAGCCTTTCGATGCCGATGATTGGATCACGGATTTCGATTATTCATGGTACGAGATCCCAAGTGTCGGGAAAGTCCATATCGGGTTCTTAGAGGCATTGGGGTTGGGTAGCAGAGCTGACATCGCCACCCTCCAAAATCACCTCGAGGTGAAGAACGCGAAGCTCCTCTCTTCAGAAAACGGCAGTATAATCCCACCAGACATGGCGGAGAGAACAGCGTACTATGTCGTGCGGCGTAAGCTGAAGGAATTACTCGAGGAGCACAAGAATGCACGATTTGTAGTGACCGGGCATAGCTTAGGTGGCGCGCTTGCAATATTGTTTCCAACAGTGTTGGTGCTACACGAAGAAGAGGAGCTGATGGGAAGGTTGTTGGGTGTGTACACGTTTGGACAACCTAGGATTGGGAACGAGCAGTTGGGGAAGTTCATGGAATCCCATTTGGGACATCCGGTTCAGAAGTACTTCAGGGTGGTGTACTGCAACGACCTTGTGCCAAGGCTACCCTATGACGACAAGACTTTCTTGTACAAGCATTTCGGGGTTTGTTTTTACTACAACAGTTTCTATAACGAACAAGTATGTTCTTAACTACTCATGCATGATCATTTCAAGTTAAGGACTTGTTCAAGTTATAATTACTCGTTGCATATATGTTTGCAGGTGGTGATCGATGAGCCAAACCCGAATTTCTTTGGTGTGAGGTACTTGATCCCCGAGCATGTCAATGCTGCTTGGGAGCTGATAAGAAGTTTTGGAATGAGGTATATGTACGGTCCAGATTACAAGGAGGGCTGGTTCTCATTGCTGCAAAGATTAGTAGGACTTTCGCTTCCCGGTGTATCTGATCATTGCCCAACTGATTATGTCAACTCCATAAGGCTGGGGAAGGCGCGTAAACTACAAATGTCCTCTATAGGATAAAGCTTTCCTTCCAAATAATGTTACTTAGATTGTAGGTTTTGGCCTCAATCTTGCTCTTTTGGTTTCAGTTTATGGAGCAAAAAACTTTGAAACATGTATGAGAAACATGATAATATGCAACGAGTAGAAAATTTGACTGTGTGGATTCTTATCACAGGTTTATTGATATGGGATTGAGGTTGTCTGAAAAAATTACATGAAAATCTCTGAAACCAAACAGAAACAAGAATTTCTAGTAAGCTGACATTTTACAGTCAGCTCTTCTCTACTGAAAATTGCAAAATGCAGTACATTGTAGCAAAATAGCTTCAGTCAAAAGCATATTAGGAGCCTAAAAAATTTGACAGCATCAATGCTTGATCATCCGAAAAGTAGCTTCAGATGATCAGAAAATTGAACGGAGAGTAGCTTCAGACTGTATGCGAAGCTTGGATCATGTCCAAGCCCTTTAGCCTTACTACTGATTCAACATGCCCTTTTAGTGTGTGCACCTCGCCCAACCTGAGAAAGGTGAAGCAACGTCAGAAACATAATATTCCGACCAGTCCTTGCCTTGATTAATAATAAAAAAAATACCTGGCAATTTCTGCTCGTCTCCTCGCTTGTTCCGCAAGCAAAGAAGACCGGGTCCCGGGGCCTCCCAAGTCTGCAGCCATCAGCCCTTGCAGGCTTCTCTGTGAAAGTACCCACTTCGCAGCTCTGTCTTCCTTCCCGTAATCTTTCTTGGATGTGAAGAGTGTCTGTTGAATCAACGAGTCACAAAACAGAACAAAATGGTTTCAAGCACCATACTAAACATAGATTACAGAACATTTCGTGCTGACCTTCCTGTCGAACACGAGGTTCCATGCTTGTCCGCTCAGGGCATAGCGGACTATGAACTTGATGATGTCCAGTGGAATGTAGAAGATCAAACTGTATAGCCATATAACTCCGGCCCATCCCCATCCAATGCCGCTAATGTAAGCAAAGCTTATATGCGCATACACAGCAATCACAGTAGCCACCTGCAAAAGATTACCATAAGAAAATGATAAATTCAAATGTTCTGTTCAAAGTTTAAACCCATAGTTGATGTAAGAGTCCAAAAGTGAAGCTCTTACCCGCTGTGCCACCACGAATGCAATCATCAAGAGGGTACCGGGCCTCTCCATAAACGACCAGCTTTGACTACGCGTGACGAATATGAGGGCCTGGCTGATGATACTGACTTGCAGATACACAGCCGAAGAGATCTCCTCGCTGCTAGACAATGACGTCACATGGAAATAGGTCTGCATCGGAATATCGAATCAGAGTTACGCACAAATATTAAATCGGTAAAAACAATCGCTTTCCTTGTGTTGAAGATACCTCGAAGAAAGTGGTGTCCACAACAATCCAGTAGAACAAGACGGTAACCAAAGCCAGATACGTGCCAATGACGACACCTGTTGCAAATATCTCGTTGAGCTTCCAACTGTCGGGCATCGGCGATGGCTTCACCCGATCCTGTGAAATCGTCATTATGGTCCCTGAAAGATAACGAATCCATAGAGAATGATAAATGGGTTCGAGACAGAACAAATAAAGCTATCTGAATTATGAGTATTACCGTCGTTTAAGATTGCGATAATCAAAACCATGAAAGGCGGGAAGTCATATTCCCATATCAATGCTAGGAGCACGAAACCAAGCTGCAATTCGGTGGAAATCGAAGAAATGTCAGTATTTCAGAACTTAGTTTAATAACCTATCCATTGTGAAATTACAAAATGAAAACACAACTTACCACAATCCTAATGGTTATGGAAACAGCGTATATCTGCATAATTGTGTGATATCATCAGTGTTATCTTATAAAGAACTCATAAGCAAAACTGAAAAATGATCATTGGTGAAGAAGAAAACAATACTCAACTGTATAATTCTTCATTCTTTGGAAAATAGCTCTGCTGGTCAACACAGCACTGACAATGACGCTTAAGCCAGGTTCGGTAAGGACTATATCGGACGCGCTCCTTGCAGCATCAGTAGCATCTGCCACTGCAATACCGATGTCTGCTTTCTTCAAAGCAGGCGCATCGTTCACACCGTCTCCGGTCATTCCGACCACGTGCTTCTTTTCTTGCAAGATCTTCACAATCTCGTACTTGTGCTCTGAAAGTAGTGTAACAATGATTAAAGATTTATACAAATTATAGATGTAAAAAAAATAGCTTTCTAGATGGGTGACGGATTCAAGTACCAGGGAATACACCGGCAAAGCCATCGGCCTTTTCAATGAGCTCGTCCACCGGAAGAGCTTCATGTTCATCTTTGTTACGGCCCAACAATGATGAAGATGGGTACATGTTTGTTCCCATACCAAGTCGCCTTCCCGTCTCCTTGGCAATTGCCAATTGATCACCTAGGAAAAACAACATTGTTGTGAGTAGGATCAAACTATCATCAGACAGTATATATATTAATTAGACTATTGTGTTATAACCTGTAATCATCTTAACACAAACTCCAAGGTTAAGTGCTCTGCGAATGGTCTCTGCACTGTCATGTCTAGGGGGATCGAACAAGGGCAGCAAGCCACAAAACGTCCATGGGCCTCCGGGACTCTCCTTACTTTTTTCGGGAACTTCCTGAAATGGTAAAAAAAAACATGTCAGGAAGACAAATATTTAATGATGTAGGATCTATCTAGTTAATCAAATCTTGGGTCAAGATTCAAGAACGCTATTATACCTGATAAGCAACCCCAAGAGAACGTAAACCCCTCTCAGCAAACTTCTCAATGATGTTGTGCACTCTCTCAGCAATCTCGTCTCTCTCTTTAGACATATTTAGAATCTGATATTCAAGAAAAGAAAAAATAAATAGATTGATAAAACTTGAACATACTCGTGTTAATTCTGCACTACTAGCCATAAAATTTGAACTTATAAAGTACCTGTTCAGGAGCACCTTTGCTGGCACGATACCATTTACCATCAGCATGATCGATATATGTAATAGCTGTACGTTTGTCAACTGGATTGAAGGGCAGAAAATGGACTTCAGTAATATTCGCCCGTGCCTATAAAAAATAAGGTCCTTTTACTCCTTTTGCACCAAAAAAAAAACCCAATAATAATCTTCAGTTTTGAAGTAAAATTAAAATGTATTTTATATTGTTACCTCCTTTGGATCAGCCAGCATGTTGACAATGGCTGCATCAATAGCATCCTGATTCTCCATTCTCGCTGCTCTGGCTGCAAACAAGACAACCGTGTCTTTGTCTATGTCCGGATTAAACACCTACGCACGATATACTGTTAAGCATACCGTTCTTGAGGTATACATACATAAATATGACGAGGATCATGTAGTAGAGTCGGCTTTTATACCTCAACAAGGTTTTTATCAACAGTAAGCCGATTCAGGGTAAGAGTTCCTGTTTTATCACTGCACAGCACATCCATCCCCGCCATTTCTTCAATTGCAGTCATTCTTTTCGTAATGGCACCCTTCAAACACGAAAATAAAAAAATAAAATTAAGAAAGAAATTTGGAAATAATACCGATATATTAGGCTAAGCTAATGACTATTAAGCAACCCACCTGTTGGGAGAGCCGGTGGGAACCAATTGCAAGTGTCACGGACAATACCGTAGGCATAGCTATGGGGATTCCACCAATCAAGAGAACAAGGAGATTGTTGATTCCATCCCTGTAAGACCGTTTCTGTATCGGGAACATCACAATGATCTCAAGGATCATTCCCACAGCTATAGAGCAAATACAGAAGTTTCCAATTGACGTAAGGACCTGCAGGAACAAAATTTTACTGGCATATTACATCATGTTTGAATCTGAAACGAGTTTTAGCTTAACTGAGTCAGTAACAACTTTCTTGATTAATTACCTGTTGAAAATGTCCAACGACTTCAGTACTGTCCACTAAATGAGCCGCTTTTCCAAAGAAAGAGTGAACGCCGGTTGCTATGACCACAGCTTCAATCTCTCCGTGCTTACATGTCGAACCAGAATAAACTTCATCCCCTGTCCTCTTCGTGACAGGGAGAGACTCTCCTGTCAAAGCAGACTGTATAGAGCAATCTTGACAATGTTAGTTCATGAATCGAAGATAAGTGAAGGGATGTACTTTTGAAGGAAAAACTTGTTAAGACCCGATCCACCTAAAAGCTTGAACTGATAGGTGGATGCCCCAAGATGCTTATCAAGTGGCAAACAGATCCACATCTTCTTCTTTTTTTTATGTGGGACCTTGACACCCCCCCTCACGTGCAGACCTGGCCTGCACATGGACCATGAGCCTCTAGGTCGATAACTAGATGGCATAGAGGGGTTCAAGTAGAAACAAACCAGACTCTGATACCATGGTAAGACTCGATCCACCTAAAAGCTCGAATGGATAGGTGGAGGCCCCAAAATGGCCTATCAAGTGGCAAACGGATCTACATATTTTCGATGTGGGACCATGACAGAACTTGCCTGGTCAATCTTTAGAGGGTCTCCCTCAAGTAAGCGGGCATCAGCTGGAATGATATCCCCAAGCTTGATGCTAATTATATCTCCTGGCACCAGAATAGCCGCATCTTGCTCCTGCCATTGCCCGTCTCTTAGGACCTTAGTTTTTGGAGCCAAACGAGCCATAAGAGCTGCTGCTGCATTCCCAGCATTATTTTCCTCTATGAAACTAATTGTTGAGTTGATTATCAGCAGGCAAATGATTCCCACAAAGTCCTGCCAATCAGGACCCTCCCCCTGAATCACCCGAACAAAACTTGTTAGGAAACTTTCTCATCGCTACTAAATAAGGAAATTAAATTAATTGCACATTTAAGCACAGTCCACTCACTCCGCCATTAGCAAGGACAATTGCCATCACAGCTGCAGCTTCCATAACCCATGATAAAGGATTCCACATAAAACCAAGAAACTTCAGAAACTTGTTCTCCTGCATGCAATATATTGGTTCTTGTCAGGGTAACAATAAGTACTTTAGTTATAGTTGATATGGTTGATCTAAGTCTATCCCATATCAGTTACAATTTCAAACACTAATACCAAAGTCATAGATATTATAAGATGAATATCAGAATGGTGATGGTGCTTACTGGCTTCTCTTCAAGTTGGTTTGGGCCAAAAATGGTCAACCGCACTTGAGCATCTTCAGATGAAAGTCCTTGTCGTGTTGTTCTCAGTTGTTCAAAAACTTCATCCAATGGTAAGTGCTCCTGTGAAGCAGAAATGTTTGGAGCACTTTTTAGCACAACAGGAACATTAATGTAAAACAAAACAAAAATGACAACAAAGTTGTTACGTTTGATGCACACAACTCACCAAATCAATCCCATCTCGGTTGAAATTGTCGGGATCTAGCAACGGCCTATCCAGCTCCTCAGCCATAATTGGGTCTTCGGAACCTGGAGTTAAGATGATTCATCAAGTAAACTCATGACAACTTTAAGGCATACCAACTAATATAAATGGACTTATGGATTCCACATTTTATGTCTATAATTCAACGTAAACCCAACAATTAAGTTAGCCAAGACATTCACTATTCTACAACAACTAGATGCCTATAACTAATCTTAATCATGATGAGATCAACAAACATATGGATCTGGAATTGAGCAACCAGATGACCGTTGAGTTGCCTTCCTTTCGAAGCATATTTTTATGGATCTTTGAATTTGAGAAAAAAAGGTCTATATCTAAATATAACCACAAAACCACCCAAAAAGAGTAGTCTACACACATACTAGGTTCCCACAACACTAACATGCTAAAAATGCCATAAGTCACGACAAGTACTACTACTAGCAAACCACACTTAGATAGAACTAATCTCCAATGGAGCCATACAGCAACTACCACTAGCAAGCCACACTTAGAACTGATCTGGTAGTGAACCAAACTTTAGCAAACACAAATCACATTTAAGCTTCCAACATTGTCATTACCCAAACCATTAAGCCCACATGTGCTTTCATTGGGCAAAGATCACAAAACAAAACATACCCATTTTCCATTTCCAAGGAAAAAACTGAAATAAACAATAAAGGAAGTAACTTTAGCGTTCAACTTACTGTATGAAGAAGACCCAAATGTTCAGAAGCAGGAGAAACACCAGAATCGACCTGGGTTCTGGTCCAAGGAGGAAGAGGACTAGTGAGGTGGTAAAAGGAAGGTGGAGAAGAAGAGTGGAGTCAGATAGATGCTTAAAAAGATAGGTAAGGTATGAGACATGAAGAGACGATGAAAATTGGGGGATTTGGTGGCTGACTGGTGGTTGGAGATTGACAGAGAGCAGATGGTGACGAAGAGGAGGAAGAAGAAGATCCATACCCAACCGTCTAAACTTCAATTTTACACATGAAAAGAACAGGAAGATGGAGAGGAAGAAGAAGAATGGCCGTTGTGTTGCCTCCCAACAACCTTTCACACTCACCCTTCCAAGTTCCCAAACCTAACGGTCCAAAACCAAAATGAAACCCAGAAAAATGTCCCAAATCTTGTTATAGATAGCTTAGTGTGAAGCGATCGTGCCCACAACAACACCATACAGAGACGACCATCTACAAAATTAGATATACAGTTGGATTCAACTCTCAATCTAATTAATGTCCCAACATGTTTATATCCAAATAACCTGAGTTTTATTAATAAAAAAATGGACAATAGTGAAAGCCATCAAAACACAATCACATTCCTTGGAAAGATTCATGTGCCTGTCTTCAAATTAATCAATGTATTAAATACATTATTATTTTCTAAAAGGAAATATCTTTCATTGAAGGGGTAACCATTCTTAATGGGTTTGGGGTACATCTCCAACCCACTGCAAGTAATTACACCAAACAGTTAAAAATTTTTTTAATAATATTATATTTTTTATTTAGGAATATAAAAATGATACTTTAAACAAAATTACGATACTAATAAGATTTGTAACA